>LPNX010229502.1:1558357-1595235 GCA_001517045.1 Pseudotsuga menziesii
AAGCTCGAAGAAGAGATAGAAGAATGCTTGATAAAGCACTGATTCGTGGATTTTACGAGCCCAAATTGGTGAATGCTCGACGATGTTTTCATAGTTTAGAGAGTCTGAAAAGTCCAAGGAAGACTCCAGGGGGGAACTTTTTCATCTAATTTAGTCTCCTAAGGACAGAAAAGTATAAAACAAACCACAGAAGAACTCTCTTAGCTTCCGAAGAAGTAAGGCGCACCTTTTTCGTACTTAGTCGGGGAGGTTTGAAAAAGGTTAAATTACCACCTACCCAATGCTCCTTGAAAAGAAGCATATAGCCTGAGTTTTACGAGTGTGAAGGAAGGCAAGATCCCTCGAAAAGACCCATTTGATTACGAGAAATGGGGCTTACAACAGTAAACTCAATACTTTGTTCTTTAGGGTTTAACGAGCATGACAAAGACATAAAGTACACTCAAAATATTTTTCATGTTTAGGTCTAGAGCATGAAAAAGAGAAAACTAATCTCATACGGAGGGTTCCTTTTTCGTAAGTTTAGTCCCTCAGGTCCAGAAAAGTGATAAACCTATGCTTGAGAATACTCTTCTCGATTCCGAAGAAAAGAGAGTATTCATTTCTCATATTATTCGACATGGTCCAAGAAAGTGATAACCTACCACCAATGTGGATTCCCACTCACATATTCTTAACGAGCCTGAATGGACAAGTTTACTCGGCAGCCAAGTCTATTTTGACGAGTCAGACCTGGTCCTAAAGAAACTCAATATCTTTTCTGTGAAGTTTTAATGAGTCCAAAAAATTCAACTCGTGACCTCCTTACTATTTTTAACAAGCTCGAAGGAGAGCAAAAAGAATGCTCTAAATGCAAGGAGACAAGTGTCATAGGCAGGCGAAACTAGTTGCAGGTGCAAGGAAAAAACCTATGCATAATGCAAGGAAAGAAGGCTAGATAAGGACACTCGGGGAGCATCTTCTCTAGGTAAAGGGTGTCAAGTTGCAAAGGCAAAATGATACAAGGCTTAGCGACAATGAGAACAAAGATGAGGGCTTATACAACGAGATAAAAGCGTGAAAGCCAGAATCAGGCTCAAAAGCACCAGCATGATACATGTAAATGCAGTTACAGCTTGAAAAACAAGGCAAGTCCAGTAAACAGTTGTGAATCCAACTACAAATCCTGTCTCCAAAGAAACAACAACATGAGGATCATATTCAGAAGAAAAGATCCGATGCAAGTCACTTTGGCAGAAACACATGTGACTTTGCTATCTTCTATAAAAGGTAAAGTCAAGGCAGAATCGACTAAAAAATATTCTATAGCACTAAGGATCGAGGGTTTATAATCAGTAATATCAACCTGAGAAGGAGAGCAAAAATAAACAAGGGATATAGAGTCTACAGGAACAAACTCAGTATCATGAGAGTTTAAAAATTCATAAGAAAAATCAAACTTATCAGGATCACTGACTTGCTGTTCAAAGGAAGAGTCAAAATACTCAACAAGACCAACATAAAAAGAAAGGCTAGGCTTACTAGGAAAATTAGGGTTAGACTTAGTTACAACTGAACCAACATCCAAAAGGAAAGAGATCATCCGAGATAGGACACATGTCTAAACTTTCAAATGGATTGACAGAGTGGAGATTAGGCCCCACAGTCTGTATAGGATGACTCACCTGGTCAACTACTGGGACCAATTCCTGAGAAGGTAAGCATGAAAACAGAGGCTTCTTCTCAGTATCAATTGAACACAAAGGACATGAGGCCACATAACTCACCTACGACGGGGTAGTGTCTATAGAAACACTAGGAATCAATAAAGGAAAGACATGGTCTCTAGTTGGGTCAGGAGATGGATCAAGAAAATCCAACTAATCGATAGTGACAATTTCTTCTCCATGATTAAAGTACATCACACGAAAGAATTTTGACACCACAGCTTGCATGGCATAGACATAATCATGTCCAAGGAGCATATTGAACTCCAAGGGGTCTTCTATCACCATGAAGTCAACTAAGATGGTCTTCCCACCCAAAGTAATAGGTGTTTGAGCAAGAATTCCCAAGGCTATACAAGTTCTTCTATCAAATGCTAGTAACTTACTAGTAGTCGACACAAGGATGGGAGATCACATGCCTCGCCAAGCACGAGCAGACAAGGTACTAACTGAGGCTTCTTCATCAACAATACAATAAGAAATCATGTATGGTTCAACTTTGACCTTTATCTGGAAAGGTGCATTAGAAGGAAGGTGCGGCTCAACTAGGCTATCCTAATCAAAGGAAGCAATCCGAGAGCTTGGTGGGGGTTGATCCGAAGCGATTTTAGTGCCCCCTTGTTCAGTAAGTTCTGAACTGGTAGTGAAGAAAATGTGACTAGCAAACACTTCACTCTCCAAAGGAAGAGTAGGATTGATCAACAATGGAACCGATTCAACCGCTTCGTGAAAGTCACTCTCCGAAGGGAGAGTGGGATTGACCAAATTTGACATTGGTTCAATCACATCAGGATCACTCTCCGAAAGAAGAGTGGGATCAACCAAAGCTAAGATTTGGTTGACCACTACCAAAAAAATGTGACCTTAAGGATACAAGGAAAAGGATGGAAGAGGTGAATATTTTGCTAAAAGGATTTTTTTAATGTCCACTGCAATAATACATATCTAAGCTCGAGCATACATTAGAAGCAAAGAGGATAATGCAACTAGAGGAGCTAGAGTGTGTTCTTGTCTACAGTGGACTAGGGTTAATGTAGAGTGTGTTCCTATTTAAATCTTGGAGAAACTAGACTAGAGGAAAAATCGTGCAATAAAAATTGTTAATGTAGCTACATTGGATACAAAAGGAAAACATTTTACCAAATGACATTATACAAAAGAACAGGATCTAGCTAAATTGACAATATCTCATTATACCATCAGGCCATTAAAGCAATCACAATTCCATTTTACCACTAAAGCATGTATTTGAGTTACTAGGATACTAGTAGTGATATGGATATGGATATTGTTGCCACTTTCAATGCTTTCTAGTTGGCAAGAACCAAAAAATTGTCTGATATATGTATTAAAAAATGAGGCTATAATTGACATGCATATACATGATAAAATGTCTCACACAAAGGGAGATCTATTTGGTGGACAAATAAAATATAATAATGGTTATGGAATTTATAGGGACATGATGAAGTCTGAAGAGGAACCCAAAAATCTCTACCTAGTCTAAAATTTCAAGAATATTTCATTGGTAACATGTTTGCTCAATCATTTGATACCCTTTCTATTTATCATTGTGAATCATCGAATTTCAAACATGGAGATGATATGGAAGACTCCCATAACATTTTCGTAGAAATAAGGATACTTTAACCATCCTTCTCTGGAGAGAAGTCTAAACCTTTATTAGAAAAGAGGATTATTTCACCCTCCCCCTATGAAAATAAGTCTAGAGATATATATCAATGCTTTGAACCCTCTAAAGACTCTAATTCCCTTAAACAAATCCTAGTGATTTCCATGAAAAATTACCCAAATACCACCAATAAGGAATGATCATGTCTCAAGCCACCCATATATAAGGAGAAAATCCATTTTGTGAATCACTCAAGAGAAAGCAAATAGAGAAATAAAAAAGGGAAAGCAGAGGACCATTGTTGAGGCTATTTATCAAGAGCAAGACCTTCCCCTATTTCAAGATGATGATTGCAAAAAGAGCACTAGAAAGAATACTTATGATCCATAGACCAATTACCCTAATAATTCAAGAAACCATGATGGAAAGGGAGAAAGAAAAGCTCTTTGATTTTCTAAAAAGTTGGTTGTTGTTTCTTTTAACTTTGTAGGTAAATCAAGAGGGATGGATACATCTTGGGATTAGTGCTTAACTCTCTAGATCCTAAATATGTTGAAAATTGGGATATGGACAACATCAGTGTCACTGCAAATAGTTTTAACATTTTCAGTGTTTAATATGCATGTTCTGTACGCTGATAGACAAGTATTTTGGGAAGTTTTGTTATATTTTGGGGTTACTTCGGAAGTGTTTACACCATGCTTGGGGGTGCTTCATCTTATTAGGGGTGCATGGTGCGTTGATTACCCTTTATTGTATGATGATGGGAATACACAATGGAGAAAACTCACTCATGAATTTCTAGTCCTTGTCTTGATACTTAAGTGGCACACTTCCTTGGAGCATTGGGTACCTAGATGGAATAATGGCATTCTTTATTAGGCACACATGGAGAGGTTGGTTCCTTGTGAATCCTAGAGTAGGGTTTTGACCCCTATATGGAATGGGGACACTTGGTTTCTTGCATGGAGGATTGTACTTGACTTGAGGATGATCAATTTGAGGAGTGAAGTAGGCATGTTGGACCTGGACTTACACATCCTTAGGAGGGAGCATTGGATCACTTTGTGTTGTTTGTATAGCATCATGAGTCATTATCTATACTTGTGTTGTATCAAGTCGAGACTTATGTTGTATCAAGTCCCATCTTATCCTCATGTGTTGAGGTGGGATTCCAGTAATGTAGACTTATGTTGTATCAAGTTAACGATTGCCATAGAAGGTACCCTATGAGATGGATCTCCAATTATGGAGGTATAATGCTTTATTTGTTGAAGCGTGGATACTATGTGATCTATTACTAACCATGGCCATTCGATATGGATAAATATATTAATTCTCCTCTAGAGACCTATCACCTCTAGAGTAAATTACTTTATCACATGACTATATGGTCTGGGGTAATATGAGATGATCATCAGTATGTGTGACACTTCTTCTAAGTATAATATGATAAGATGGATCAATAATAAATACATGTGGACCATGCAGTAAATGATAAATGATAAAGAGATAAACATAGAGAGAGAGAAATAATTTTAATTTCCTATGTATGCCTCCAATGAACTCGAATTGATAAGAATTTTGTTAAATCCTAGGTTGTAATAACAAATGCATTAGTTAAATAAGGAATCTCTCTGTGATCCATGCAAAGATTAAAATACTAAATAAAGTGATTTGCATGGATGACACTAGGAATGAATCATTGATGACACTAAGAGTGAAGCACTGATAGCACTAAGAGTGAAGCATTGATGACACTAAGAGTGAATCATTGATGACACTTGAGGTGAAGCACCATAACACTTAAGTTAGTTAGTCAACTAAGTGATCAACTTTCAGTTAAAGATCGAGTCCAGTTCAAATTCAGTCAACTATCAGCTAAAGACTATTCTTGGAAGGTATGGTGCATGTCTTGTGCATGGAGAAGAATCTAAGGCACCGATTTGGCACCCTTCAAGGAAAATTCGAAATTGAAGTGCATGTGTGCACTAGAGTCAGGAAAACATTGCATGGCTATTGTTTTGACTTGTTATTAAAGTGTTGGGCACTTGGTAAGTTCATTACAGTAGTTGTAGATGATATATCGTCTCTATTTCTTTGTGTTCTCTCATTTCAAGAAATCTGATAATGTGTTGTAAACCACTCTATGGAATCCTATCTATTATACTAAAAAATTTGTTGGTTTTTTCATACTATGTATTTGGAGGGTTTTCCCTGTGTACATGTTGTCTCATATGGTTGAATGATTTATGTGGCTGATTTGTTTATGAAGAATCATATCTGTGGTGATTGATTGATAAAAAATTTAAAGTTCAAATCTCTCCATATTTTCTCAAAATTTTAACACTTCGGAGGAGAAGCATTTGACCTTTCTTAAGGAGCACCTAGTATTGGACCCTTTCTTACTAGACATGCATGCCTTGGAGCTTGACATGTGTCACTTACAGTTGGAGTGATTTGCATGTGTGCCTATATAGTGTTTACTTAGGTTTCTTGTAGTGGTTTAGGCCCACTTTTTATTGTTGGCCTTATTTACCTTTCATATAGATAGAGGGAGGAGAGGTGAAAAAATGAAAATGAGTCTCTTTGTACTCTTCTTCATTTGTATATGTTCTCTTTGCATTGATCACTAAGTTCTTGACTGAATTCAAAAGAAGACTAGGGTTAGGATTTTTCCCTAACAAGACAAGAGAAAATAAGGTTTGGGATAAACCCTAGAGGAGTAAAGGCAACACTTGATTTACTAATTCTTATGAGAAAAGCCTGGGGTTTTCTAGCAATTGGAAATTCAAGTAGTACTTGGAGTGTTTGATGTGGAGAAGATAGTGAAAGATTATCTTGTATACTTGTGAGATGCAAGTAATTTCCAACGACTTATTGGAGTGTATTCTAACAACTTGTCGAACTTTGGTGGGATAACCAACTTTAGTTGGGAGAGATTCGTAGCTAGGATTTAGTGGCTAGGGTTTACTATTTTTGTGGATGCCATAGCTAGGGTTTGGAGAGATCAACTTGTAATATATTGTATTAGGTTTTGGGATGTACTTGTACTCCAATTTATCTATGTATATGTAGTGTTCAAATTGTATAGACTTTATGTGCTTGCAGACTTGAATTTCAACTTACGTTATCTTTCATGATTGAGTAGATTCTAGCGTTGGTTATGTATGTCGATTTGACATAACATTGAACAAAATTTGTTAAGTGAAACTCTGTCATATTAAAGTATACTTGTTCAATTTTTATTTTCTTGGCCTTCCTTGTGAATTAAATTGAAGAGAAGTGAAGTAATTGTTTATCTAAATTAATATTCATATCCATCCTAATGTTGAAATTTAATAGGAAATAGATATGGGAAACCTCTAGGTTGAGGTGAAATTTATGAATTTGCGATAAAAGTCAAATTCTTGAAATTTCCACATAGTATCAAAGTTGATTTGATTGAGACCACTCTCTATGTGAACGAGCGAGTCTGGTGTTTCAATTGTTGCATACTTGGGGGAGGTGCTTGACCTAGTACAGGTTGATTGGGTGTGCAACCCTATTGTGCTTGCGAGAATTTCTTGAACCCTAGAATGGTTTTTTACTTTGTTTGTTTCTCATTGTTCTTTGAGATGTGATTTAAATTTCAAGGGATTATTTCCCTTGGTATTAGAAAGTGTGACACATTGGAAGATTGTTCCCATTTCATACACTGGAAATGAAAGCTATGAATGTGTTTGGAGGCGCCTAAGATTTGAGAGAATATTGAGAAAGAGATCACTACACCTACCAATCCAAAATGATTAAAAGTTTATGTTCAGAAGGAAAAAGAAAAGAGAACCATTCATGACTAAGTGATCACTCGATCACTCACATTGCAAAGAAGATGACCAATAAGGTGATGAATGTGCTCGTCGATGAATGTGCACGTCGTATACAATCAGGAGAAGCTACATTTTGTTAAAATTTTATACACTCATAAGAAGCTACCTAATTATTAGAATCTTTGCGATAAAATTTTGCAATAATATATCAGGTTGGAGTCCTATCTATTGCAACAAAATGAAGTAAAAGAGTTATCCCTAGTTGGTAGGAAGACAAAGGGAATCAACAAAGGATACATGAAGGGTAAGAAGGATTTGAGTACAGTTAAATGTTTTAGGTGTCACCAATTAAGACATTATTCCAACTAGTTCTCAGAACCCAGATGAACCCATGATGAACCCAGAATGAGTAGAGATTTCCTTATAAACTGAGAGAATTCAAGACAAATATATATTTACTTTTAATCAAATAGTATATCAATAGGCCACTTTTATATGACAACAGGGTTGGATGAGGGATGATAGGCTAGGGATAGATGTTCAACATGTCGATACCTGGATTATATATATGGATAAACTTCATAGAAGCCATGTTAGAATTAGGGAGGAAGAAGATACAATAGTATGGTCAAAGAATCAAACCTTGGGTTAGTATTCAACAAAATTGGGATAACAAGTAAAACAAATTAAGAACCCGGACACACATCCTGGTGGTGGAAGAAATTATGAAAGATAAAGGTTCCAAATAAAGCAAGAATATTTATGTGACTTACTATCATGAACAAGGTGTTGACTTGTGAACTCATGCAATAAAGGGCATACAGGGGCCTGGAATAGGTATATTATGTAGAGAAGATGGAGAATTTGTAAATCATTTGCTCATATGCCAAATAGGTCTAGTTAGAAGTTGAGAAAAACAAGAGTGAAAAAAGGATGAGTTGGAGACTTTGTTGAAGATTGTATGAAAAGTTGGATGAGAAAATGAGAACTCAAGGAGTGGAGGGTTGTGCCATGATTAAAAATTTGGGGGTTTTGGTTAGCAAGAAATGCATTACTCTTTGAGGAAAAAACTATCCCTTGATTTCCATGTTCAAATCAAATCAGATCCATGGCCAAATATTATTGGCTGACAATCATTCATAAAAAGAGAGGCAATTAGTGAATCTAGTCATCAATAAAGATCTAATATCGATATTTTTAATGTAGCAATGTAGGGTCCATAAGATAGAATTAGTGCAAGTTATATATTGTATATTTGTGAGAACCACATGGATAATTTGAAGGTAGTCCTTGGTACAATATCCAATCACTTTGTAGAACTTATGGAACTAATGCTACTTCTCAAATGTGTCATGGAAAAAATGTAAAACCATTACAAATCGATTCTGACTCCAGTCGGGTGATTAAGTGGATGAATGGTATAGTCTGTTAAAGAAATATAATTGTGGAAGTTATTTTATATTGCACTTTTATTGTTATTATTAATATTCCTCCTTTTTCCTCCAATCGGGGATGTCATTGATGTAATTAGTCATATAAATCCTTGAGATAAAACCTCTGTTGTAAGTTGGGTTAGTAGTACCCACAAAAGTATTATTGAAATGCTATTTTCAGTCTCCCAAGGAAATTCGGCCCTGGTTGAGAGGAGAATTAGGCCATGTTGGTTTATTAGGCTTCTCAAGTAATTAGTATAAATAGGTGAGACACCTCCCTTGTTTGGCTACACTCAACACTCAAGCAAGTTCGCTAGAGAGAGGAGCAGTCCATCTGAGAGGAAAGAAGAAGCTAGTCTTATATTTGGGTCTTACATTGTACTTGGTTAAAGTTTATATCGAGGACATTTTGCTAGATTTTCTCCCCCATGAGGGTTTCCCAAGATAAATATGTGTATTCTCTTTTGTTATTTTGTTATTTTTATTCTTTTAGTGATCCTTTTGTTTTGGCATAAAAACTCTTAAAATATTAACATGGTATCAGAGCCAACCTGAAAGAAGACATTGTGCAACAAATTTTCCAACAGTTCGACAAGCTAGGCTCACTACTATGGAAAAATCCCTCAACAAATAAGATGGAAAAGAAGGACCATTCAAATTTCCCTGTGAGGGTGCATCTTTCTGTTGAAGCAGTTTTTAGTTCTGTGGATTTTCATTTTTTGACCTCCCACTACTACCGGGAGAAACTAGGGCATAATATTTTTCAAGGTTATATCGATAGATTCAGGAAAAACAAGATATAGAACATCTCTCCTTGGGGAGGCACATATTTTTTTCCAATTAGTTTTGAAAGTGACCACAGTTGGAAAATTAGGGTTTTCATGTCAATCCCTAGGTCATCTTGAAGCAAGTTTCAGAAGTAGTCCTCAAATTGGTAATTTATACCTCCTATATTTCCATTTGAGGTTCTCATTCACTAAAGATGACAAACAATACCAAGCTTGATGAAAATATTGAAGAAGTGGAGAATTTCAGAGCATGGAAGTATAGAGTCGTGATCCTCCTTGAAGAACATGACCTAGAAGGCTACATCAAAGATGAGGTCAAAGGAACCAAAGGGAGATGAAGAAAAAGCTAAGCACAAGAAGGATAAGATAAAAGATAAGAGGATCATAGTTGATTCTATCAAGGATCAAATGATCCCTTGATTATATTCAAATAATACTCCAAAGGAAATTAAAAATGCACTGGCCAACCTATTTGAAGGAAAGAACGTCAACAGAAGAATGACCTTGAGAAATCAACTCAAGGGTGTGAAGATGCAAATTGTGGAAACTATGCAATCATACTTCTCAAGAGTATCTCATATCAAAGAACAACTAGAAGCCATTGGTCACATGGTGTAAGAATCAGAAGTCGTAATGACCACCTTGAATGGACTTCCAAGAGAATGGTATTCCTTTATCAGAGGAATATGTGCTAGAAGAAAGTTGACCAAGTTCAACAAACTATGGGAAAAATGTGTACAAGAAGAAGGAAGAATAGAAACTAGAGAAGAGAAGTTAAATGAAAATGAAGATCAAGCTCTAGTAGTTGATGCAAAAAATAGAAGAAACAAAAGAAAGGATAGAGGATCACCTCCCATAAAATATCAAGAATCTCAAAGAGGTAAGAAACATAGAAAGGATTACTCATCTTTTGAATTATATGCATGTCATAAGTTGGGACACACTGCCAGACATTGTCCACTTAAGAAATATTAGTTCAAGAAGAATAATCGAAAGTTTCATTCCCATGCAATCGAAGAGAATGAATTAGATGAAGAGAAGGCTAGATAAAATGAATACTCTAGTGAAGAATATGTCTTAATTTCATCTCTCATAGGATTAGACTCTCATGGAAGTAAACCTAGCTCATAGATAGTGCTGCTTCCAAACATATGACATGTTACAAAGACTCTCTCTCATGTCTTACCCAGAAACACTATCCAAACAAGGTGCAACTTAGAGATGATTATCAATATTCCATCAAAGGAATGGGAGAAGCCTCTTCCAAGCTAAAATATGGAAAGTCCATAAAGATGAAAGAAGTGATATATGTTCCATGTTTAAATAATAATCTTCTTTCTATCTCAGCTCTAGACAAGAAACGTTTCATAGTTTCCTTTGTAGATGGTGAAGTTAGCATGTGGTCGAAAGGAAAGACAATAGATGATGCAGTTGTAATTGGCTTAGAAGAAGGATGAATCTACAAATTGAAGGGGCACACAGATTCAACTTTCACAGCTAGTACCATCAGTCCATGTGAGTAAAATATAAGTAAATAAAAAATGACTTTAATGAAGTGGCATATCTAAGTCTAAATAAGAAAACTTCCCTGTAAAAATATGCCACAAAATTCATCACTTCTTAAAATATGGTTCATATACATTTTTTATGAATTGGAATTACTTGCAACTAGAAGACAACACCTAGGGAAGCCATGAGCTCATCAGAATGAACACACTGAAGCCGACAAATCATATATGCATTGCAAGCATATGAAGAATGAATATCTCCCAGTTATCAAAAGCTTCGGGACATAGATAAGAATGAAATTGATGATGAAAATATGACCTCCTCGCACATACACCATATAAAATTAAGCTAAAGTCGAGGAAATTGACCTAGTCAGAGATCAAATGTTAACAAATTTCACAAACAAGTATAAAGTGAAAATCATGGAAAAGATCGCCACCCCTGCATTATGTGACAACATATCAGGAAATGTAACCATGAAAAATGTCAATAAAAGGTGTTGTTGCAAGTATGGCAACAAAATCCCAAACTACATACCAAAATAAAAAAAGCAAACAGAGTGGTATTTGATAAAAGTGGTGCCTTCAACACACAAACTTCTGTTATGTGCACTGCAAAACTGAGCAATCTGAGAGTCCAGTAAATACTTGTTAAAAATACAGATGATTCTAACATCGCCCATGGTTATCTCTACCATTTGAGTATGTGGTGGGTGTCTTGCACAAGATGAAATCCTTTCTGTCATTATCCATATTTTGGATGGGGCTAATAAATATGGAAAGAACCAGTCTCTTCTAGAATCTATTATTGTCATTGAGGGAAAATTCTAGAGCTTTGGTCATTCTCAATAGTTTAATAAAAAATTATACGATGTGATGTGCATGAAAACTCTAGACCTTGTATCCCTCCAAGTGGCTTTACTCAATGGAACATAACAGTATATATCGCCATGGAAATTATATGAACTTCACTATAAGCTCTATGCATTAGTTCCTAACTAGATATTCAACCTTCTAGATATTAACCTTCATTGCAGTATCTTTGGCGCCCAACTTGACCACCACCCTTAATGATAACTCCTAGAACAACATGAGCGTAATATCCTTCCCTGTATTACCAATTTGGTAATATCAAGTACTTTAGTGCCTCCTTTAAGAAACCCTACACCATGTGAAAGACTCGAAGAAACCCTCCAACATAGTCTAAAACAGAGCTGAACCCAAAGAAACCATCCAACACATGCACAACTCGAAGAAACCCTCCATCGCGGACTGAAGGAGACCTGAACACAAAGAAACCATCCAACACGGCCTGAAGCAGAGTTGAACCTGAAAAACCCTTCACCATGAGCATGACTACAAGAAACCATCCACCATGGGCACAACTACAAGAAACCCTCAACCATGACTCGAAAAAACATCCACCACATGCATGAATGCATAAATTTGAAATATTTTTGTCATGAACCCGTAAATTACATCATAAAAACAAATTATAAGTTATGTACTTATTCGTTGCAATTTGTTCTCTTAGTCATAAGATACTTTTTACTTGTTTGTAGGGATATGCTTATATGGAATTTTTACTTGTTTGACGACAGGTCTAGTCATCCATCCGACGTTGAGTCCAACTAAGACTACAATCAGGTTTGCATCCCTCGCCAAGGTGATATGTTAATGTTTTAAATTAATGAAATGTTTGGTTTTGCTTACCTAGGATTAAATCCTAGATCTTGGACTTTAGACCCAATACATATGCTTTAAAGTGTGATACTAAGGTTCTTAGCATAATTTGCATAAGGCATTGGCAAAGGGTGCTAGCCCTGCAAGATTTACATGCAACAAAGGGGGTGATAATACAAGGTATGACTACATTATACATTTTTATGCCAAGGTTTGGCATGTGGCCACGGGAGTCACAAGATGGAGGCCAGATCGTGAGAATGGAGGGTTTTAATGAGGTTTTAATTTTTGTCATAAGCCTTGGTTGTGAGTTGCTAACACATCCAAGCATAGTTAATGACAAGGTGGTTGTCTCGCATGCTTTTTGTGTAAAGGAGTGATATTGGCCCTCCATCTGTACCTTGTTAGATCCTTGTCCTTGGAAATATCTTTTATGGTTTTTATGGTCACATTTACTTGTTCCTAAGGGTTTTTGTCTGGCTTACGGTGGTGGTTACTGGAGGTTTTGCTCTGAAACTACATGCTACACGATGGTGCTTGGATGTGATCATGCTTTCCTTTCGGCATGTGTGTAATTGGTTACTTGGTTTATTAACAATTATACTATGTGTTTTAAAGATGTTCAAAAGGTGTTTACTGGTTTTTAGTGGTGGTTAATGGTCGCTTGACTACCTTTTCTCCTTTGCAAAGTTTCAGCCATATTTCATTTTTGTGTTGTAAGATGGGAACCTTGGTGTGCTTTATTTTGACTACGAGCAGAGGAGCTTTCCAAACCCGCAAGGGTTTAACAGGTAAGAAGTTAATATTTCCAGTCCTTAACTCTTTATTTCATTAAGAAATTTTTGTAGATGTCAGTAGAGCTAACTCAACTTGGTTTTATTTGTTGTAATGTCCTCATCTGATTAGGCATTGAGGACCAAAATCGCTAACCTATGTGATTCCTGTGGGTTGGAGCGGTTACTAACAGTTAGGGAATCAACTGAAGACTAATTCCATCTATAGAAAATCTAGGGCATCAATATGATATATCCATTAGGTCAAAGAGGGCCACCGAAGCCAAAGGCCATTAGCATGCATGACATCTAAGCGTTATTTAATGATCCATGCACCCATTTAAGTCTCCATGCACATGCATGCAAGTCAACTGCAAATTAGAAGTTAAAGAGACCTAATTAGGTCAAAGTTAGGGTTTTCACAGTTGAAAGATATAAAAGAAAGATAAAGTGAATGGAGACTTCACTTTTGATGATTATTGATTTTGGAGCTCTTGAGTAACAGCACAGCGTGCGGCCACAACAGTTGGGGTTGGAGAAGACATCTTCAGTTAACGGGATTTCGACAGTGAGACATCTTCCCTAGTCTCCTTCAGGATAAATCATCTAGGTTTGTCATCATATCTATTGCATTCATCATTATTCAGTTTTCCAATATAAGTCTGAAGGTTATTGTAGATTCATCTGTACAACTGGGGGAATTTAGCTGGGAAAACCATAGTCATTCACCAGGACTCTGGATCACTATATTTCTTCTACATGCAGCCTGCATCCTCACTGATAGGATCACTCTACTGCATTGGGTGATTATCAGCTATCAGATTGTCCATCTAGGGAAACTAGCAGCAGTTTACACGGTTATGAGGGCGTGAGTAGCAGACTGGGAGATCAATTCGTTAGGGCATCTGGGAAGTCCAAACCCTTGAATGATCTGGCCATCCTCTCCGACACTGACATACCTTCCTTTTGACTTATTTCTAGCTGAAACTGACCATCCCTTCAGCAAAAACGTCACACTTGTTTGATTCAGCCATCCAGGGGTATTGCAGCAGAAACAAGGTTATTTATTCACCAGCTCAGTTCATCTTGCATGCGTATTCTCTCTGGAGCACATTCAACCGGCTTATCAGTGGTAAGTGCTCATTCTATCCTGCAAACCCTAACCCTAATTTCAGCTATAGAATAGGGAAATTTTGCATGACAGTTTGCATGCCCGCCTATTTCAGTAAAATTGCATAGAAATAGAGAATATCAGCTGTGGGCTTGAGAAATGAAAAGTAGATGAATACAGAAGAGGAACCTTTTGTAACCTATAGGAAAAGAAGGAGTAGGTACACATAGGACTTTGAGGGTATCCAACTGGAAGATATCAACTCAGACATGGAACCAATAGGTATACACTCTGACAGGGGAAAAAGAACGGGAAGATGAAGACAGGATGGAGTTTCACAACTTAGTATCTGCATTGCAAGACTTAGCCAAAGGGAAAAAAGATGTACTCAATGCAATTAACAGATTATTGGCGAAACCAGAACTAGGTAACAACAGTACCCATCCCTCACCAATAGACAGAGGGTCTACAAGCAGCAGCATGAAGGTTGCGTATACCAATATACAGAATACACCACACATATATAGAAGACCTTCCAACATGCCTACTATGCCTCACTTCTTGGTAGATGCGGTAGGAGGTCCAGTCATGCAGGTAGAGCCTAGCGAACCCTTTGGGGATTATTTGCAGGAATACAGGGACTTAGGGGATGAGATTCATGCAGCTATGTCTTTTTCATATTTTTGCAACATGAAGAGTAGGAACAGGCCCTGGAATTTCAACAAGGGACTCAATCACAACTATGAATTGCAAAAAACATTAGGCAGGTTGACCATTCCAAATTTTGACGGGACTCACGGAGGATCATCAAGGATATGGGTTCAAAAGTTGGATACCTATTTCCAACTCAATCCCATGATAGAGATAGATGCCATTAAATTGGCCACACTCCACCTGGATGGAGAGGCTCACGAGTGGTGGTACCATGGATTAGTGACATTGGGTCACAACACCATACACTCCTACGGTGAGTTCACTCAGAAGCTCATGGAGAGGTTTGACAGGAAGGATAAATAGATACATTTCAAGGAGTTGTCTCAACACAAATAGACAGGTAGTGCAAAAGAATTCATCTCAGAATTCCAGAGGATAGCATTCATGGTAATAGATGTGTCAAAGAGCAGGTTGACAATGTTATTCACTGAGGCCCTAACAAAGCCACTACAGGGATGGGTGAAAGCCTACAAACCCCCCACTCTGTAGGTTTCCATTAGCAGATCCAAAGATCTCCAGGATTTAGTTCCAAAGAATAGGTACCCTCTCAAAACCAACTTTCCTGTTAAGGACAAGGACGAGAAACCTTTCTAGCAGGTTGTTCCCAAGAAAACATGGTTAGATGAGGACACTAGAAAAGACTTAAGGCGGAAGAAATTATGTTTCACTTGTCAAAAACCATGGGTGCCATGAAAAAGGTGTGCAGGAAAGGCAAAGGCTCACTACATAGAAGTGTATTTGGACAGTGATGAGGAGGACTATGAGCAGGGGGCCACAGAAGAAATATGGGAAGCTAAGGAAGAATCACTCCAAGGTGATACACCAGAGGGAGTCATTGCTACATTATCTAGAGTACCAAGATTCCATACTCTTAGGGTCAGAGGAGTAGTACAGGGTCACAAAATAGGAGTATTGATTGATGGGGGAGAAACCCACAATTTCATTGACTCCGCTTGGGTAGCCAAGAGGGGTATTCAGACCGAGAAGTTCAAAGTATTTACTGTAGCAGTAGCTAGGAACTCCAGCATGGAGTGCAACTACTCGATTCCAAAATTGAATGTCACATTAGGTAACTAACAGATGACAGATTCATTTTATGTAGTAGATGTACCAAATACTCATGTAGTATTGGGTGTTCAGTGGCTTTATTCAATAGGGAAATATACTACAGACTACTTGGAAATGGAAATGGAATTCCAGGGGCCAAATGGCAAACGGGTAGTTTTGAGGGGCATGAACACTTATCCCCCAAAACTGGTCTCTTCACATAGAATGGAGGCAGTACTCAGACAGGATGACATAGAATGGGCTGCAGAATGTTTTTTCACCTTTAGGAAACCTCTAGAAACCAGCACACAACACCCAAGTGATATTCAGGCCTTGTTACAGAAGCACGAAAAGGTATTTCAAGACTTTCCATCAGGTAGACCACTAGACTGGGGCTTTGAACACATCATTGAGCTATAGGAGGGGACACAGGAAGTCATCACCACTCCTTATCGGCATCAGAAAAGACACAAGGATGATATCAAGAAAACGATCAAAGAATCGTTGGAGCTTGGATACATTTGGCCCAGTTCTAGCCCCTTTGCATATTCAGTGGTCTTGGTCAAGAAGAAGGATGGCACACTACGAATGTGCATCGACTATTGAGCACTCAACAAAAATACCACTAAAAATAGGTATCCCATCCCTAGGATTGATGAACTCATGGACGAACTACGGGGTGCCAAATAATTTTCCAAGATTGATCTTCACTCGGGGTACCATCAGATCCGAGTAAGGGACCAAGACATCTCCAAAATAGATTTCCATTGGTGACTATGGTCACTATGAGTTTCTGGTCATGCCTTTTGGGCTTACCAATGCTCCAGCCAATTTTCAGTCGTGCATGAACCATACCTTCAGAGTTCAGCTACGTAAGTTTTTGCTAGTATTCTTTGATGACATCCTGATTTACAACAAAACATGGGAGGATCATCTAAAACACCTGGACGAAGTACTGAGCATTCTAGAAGAACACTCTCTTTACACGAAAAATGTCCAATTGTGAATTTGGCATGAAGGAAATGCTATAACTAGGGCACATAATCAGTGAAAAAGGAGTACAGGTTGACATGGAGAAAATCCGAGCTATCAGAGATTGGTTCGCGCCAAAAATAGTCACAGAATTGAGAGGCTTATTAGTTCTTTGCACTTATTACTGAAGGTTTGTTAAGGGATTCTTCCCATTTTCCACACCCCTCACAGATCTCACAAAGAAGGGAGCATTCACCTGGACAGAACTAGCGTAGAAAACTTTCGAGGAGATGAAAGTCATTATGAGTTATTGCCCAGTTTTAGCATTATTGGACTTCTCACAACCATTTGTAGTAGAATGTGATGCCTCAGGGGAAGGGCTAGGAGCAGTATTGATGCAAAATCATCACCCTATTGCATTTGAGAGCCAAAAATTGAAGAACTATGAGTGCCACTACTCCATATATGAAAAATAAATGCAAGCCATCTTACATGCTCTCACAAAGTTCAAACAGTACCTGGTGAGCAGTAAGTTCAAAATAAAGACAGATCATAACAGCCTCAAGTATTTCTTAGAGCAGAAGGAACTGAATGAGCACCAACAGAAATGGGTCAGCGAATTACAAGCCTACGATTTCAAGATCGAGTATGTAGAAGGTAAGAATAATATAGTAGCTGATGCATTATCCATGTGACCCGCCTCACTATCTCTCATGAGTATATCCACAGATTGGAGGGCACTTCTCTTAGTAGAATACTCCAAAAATAAATTCACTTGTGAATTATTGGATGGACAGATTCAAGATGACAGGTCCAGGATTGTTGATGACATCATCTATTACAAGAACAGGATATACCTCATCCCAGAATCAACTTTGAGGAAAAATATCATATAGGTAGCACATGACTCTCCATTATCAAGACATTAGGGTTTCTTAAAGACCTACAGATAGATCTAAGAGAGGTTCTCATGAAAGGGCCTCAAAGCATAGGTTATGCAACACGTACGGGAATGTAGCATATGTCAGCAGAACAATATCAAGAACATCCATCCAGCGGGGTTGCTTCAGCCACTACCAATTCCAGAACAGAAGTGGGAAAGTGTCTCCATGGAATTTATTATAGGATTTCCTAAGTTCCAAGGGTGGGATTGTTTATATTTCGTAGTTGATAGACTGACCAAGTTCGCACATTTCTTTTCTATATTATCTGATTACTTTGCAACTCAAATAGCTGAGTTATTCTTCAGGGAGGTCTTCAAGTTACACGGGTTACCTAAGACCATTGTCAGTGATCGGGATAGTAGATACACAGGTGCCTTCTGGAAGGAACTATTCAAATTAGTGGGGATCGAACTAGCTACCAGCACGAGTTATCATCCTCGGAGCGATGGACAAACTGAAATTGTCAACAAGTGGATTGAAGGATATCTGAGGAACGACATAACAGGACAACAGTGAACTTGGATTAAATGGATACACTTAGGGGAGTACTGCTACAATACTACCTATCACATGTCTATTAGGATGACACCTTTCAAGGCATTATATGGCTACAAGGCCTTGGACTATGCAGATTTAGCATTCAAAGAAAGTAGGGCTCCTAAGGCAAAGGATTGGATACAAGACAGTAAGGATATTCTTAAAATATTGAAGGAAAACTTACGGACAACCCAGAATCAACAGAAGTTGTATGCAGACAGACACATGGTTGAGCGGAACTTTAAGGTAGGAGATTTGTTATACTTAAGGCTCCAACCTTATAGACAGTCTTCACTTAAGAAGAAATGAGCAAAAAAGTTAAAACCTCGCTTCTATGGACCCTACTGAATAATCAGGAAGGTGGGAGAGGTGGCATATGAACTAGAGCTACTACATGAAAGTAAAATTCACAATGTATTCCATGTGTCCAACCTGAAAAATACCATTGGGAAACACATTGCTCCATCAACAGAATTACCTCCTTTAGATGATGAAGGACTACTGATACTGATTCTTGAACGGATCATACAGACTAGAGAAAGGAAACTTAGAAAGCGGGTGATTAGGGAATACTTGTTTCAATGGAAAGAACTACCTCTAGAGGATGCCACATGGGAAGGTGAACAGGTATTGCAGCATCCCAGTTTGCATTTACTTGAGGACAAGCAATCTCAAGCGGGGAGGACTGTAATGTCCTCATCTAATTAGGCATTGAGGACCAAAACCGCTAACCTATATGATTCCTGTGGGTTTGAGCGGTTATTGACAGTTAGGGAATCAACTGAAGACTCATGCCATCTACAGAAAATATAGGGCATCAATATGATATATCCATTAGGTCAAAGAGGTCCACCGAAGCCAAAGGCCACTGACATGCATGCCATCTAAGCATTATTTAATGATGCATGCACCCATTTAAGTCTCCATGCACATGCATGCAATTAAACTGCAAATTAGAAGTTAAAGAGACCTAATTAGGTCAAAGTTAGGGTTTTTGCAATTGAAAGTTATGAAAGAAAGATAAAGTGAATGGAGACTTTACTTTTGATGATTATTGATTTTAGAGCTCTTGAATAGCATCACATCATGCGGCCACAGCAGTTGGGGTTGGAGACAACGTCTTTAGTTAACGGGATTTCGACAGTGAGACATCTTCCCTAGTCTCCTTTAGGATAAACCATCCAGTTTTTTCACCATATCTATTGCATTCATCATTATTCAGTATTCCAGTATAAGTCCAAAGGTTATTGCAGATTCATCCGTACAGTTGGGGGCATTTAGCTGGGAAAACCCTAGTCATTCACCAGGAATCTAGATCACTATATTTATTCCACATGCGGCCTGCATCCTCACTGATAGGATCACTCTACTGCATTGGGTGATTATTAACTATCTGATTGTCCACCTGGGGCAACTAGCAGCAATTTACAAGGTTGTGGGGGCGTGAGCAGCAGACTGGGAGATCAATTCCCTAGGGCATCTGGGAGGTTAAAACCCTTGCATGCTTTGTCCATCCTCTCCGGCACTGGCATACCTTCCTTCCGACTTATTTCCAGCTGAAACTGACCATCCCTTCAGCAAAAACGTCACACATTTTTTATTCAACCATCTATGGGTATTGCACTAGAAACAAGGTTATTTCTTCACCATCTCAGCTCATCTTGCATGCGTATTCTCTCTGGAGCACATTCATCTGGCTTATCAATGGTAAGTGGTCATTCTATCCTGCAAACCCTAACCCTAATTTCAGCTATAAAATAGGGAAATTTTGCATGGCAATTTGCATGCCCGACTATTTCAGTAAAATTGCATAGAAATAGAAAATATCAGGATTTGAGATATTACATTTGTGCAGGGAAGACGAAGGAGAGGATAGCTAGGAGGAGAAAACCATTGGCCCTCTGAGTTTTTAGTGAAGATATGACTCTCTGCATGTATACCTGTTATTGAAATTCAATTACAAAATTTTAAGTAAATATATTGACAGTATTTCTCTGTTCTGGTAGGTGAGGCCAGAGTTATCAACGATGGTCCCCTAAACATTGAAATGAGCTTAGCCTTTCCATTATGGCCTCATCACTCAAAGGTATCTTCCTCTTAAATATGTGCGGGGTGTAGGTTTTGCATCTCTTGTATGTAGGGTTACAATTTTAGTAATGAATTTAATAGATAGCTTACTACCTTTGAAGGAAAATGTGGATGAAGGGTGGTGTAAGGGCCATCATGAGCGGTGACAGGGTTACCTCCTCTCATGAGTATCATTACTATGTACTGAGGTGATATCGCTAAACCTTATATCTTTTAATCAGAATATTTGTACTTTATAAAGCTACAGTTATACTAACGCTAACAAGTTTTGTATGCACGTATACATTGGCGTGGCTCCTTCAACTGTACACTTGAATCAATGTTTTAGTTCCAAGTATGCCTCATTTTGAATGTATGTAGATAGGAAGGGTTCCAGGGTTACTTTGTTTTGGAGTGTTGGGGAAAAAGGCCCTACGGACTCTATCTATTTAAGATAAGTTTGATTAATAAATTGTTGGGTCTGTATTTTGATTTGGAAATCCATTGCGATTTGGTAAAAATACACTGTGATTTGGCTAAATTTGATTGATTGGCACAACCATTGTGGATTTGAATATATAGCTTTTGTTAAATTATTAATATGATTTGGATGTAGATCCGATTTGGCTAGTAGTCGGTTCTTGGATCTGTAAATATAAGATCTTAAAAATAGAGTCTATTTTGTTGTGATTTGTTTAGTTGGGTATTTTGTTTTGGATCTTATATATATAAGTTGAAACCAAATCCTGTAAAGATATGCATATTTATGTTTATTAGGAATCTGAGAAGAGAAGCCTCTCGGCTCTCCTTGTTGTGTCTGTAAATTTGTTTGAAGATAAAAAGAATTGAGTTATAGATGATTAATTTAATACTGGAACATTTTGTAGAAGCTTGCATAGTTTACAATCTAGATTTCTTGTTTTATTTATAGGAAAAGAAATTGTGATTTCTCTATTTCTGTGCATATGAAAATTAACTACTAACAGAGTATAAAACAAGAATAATATTAATAGGTTTAAAGGAAAATAATTAACACATTGTATAATCTCAGTTTATAAAAAGGCTCAAAATTATAATCTACTTTCACACTGTAATTAGTAAAGAACCTGTCACTATTAACACGAAAACAGAACTGAAGATGCCGTTCCTTCCAACCAACTCCTAGAGCAACCAAGACTTACTTGCTCCAGAACCCTCAAGCCTGTTTATTGAACCACATGGGAAAATTCTAATCAATGCGCCATCTCTTTGCATCAATAGATTAATTCTCCATCCATTGCTAGTCGCCTCCTTATCCAATAGACATACTATTTTATAGCATTTTGCCTATGACTTAGTCATTTATGAGCCACCTGCTCTTTAATGCTCCAGAAGGAGTCTTGACCTGATTATGGGGAAGATGCCTTCTACACCACTTGATTTCTCACTCAACATATTTCGTCATTTGTCATTTCCCCTTGTGGGTCAGCAAGCACTCTTTTAACGACTACTTTGGTTCTTATTCTTCTCACTTATTTAATTAATCAATAATAATAATCTCATTACATTTATTTTGACTTTATTTGTCAAAATATTTTAAAAATAAATATTCAAAGTAATAAACAACTTAACAATGCAATTGTTTGGTGTATTACAATTTTTTTTTATCCTTAGCCCCTCAAACACCCGTACCCCAAAGGGCACCCGCCCACCCTTTTACCATATCATACCCCAAGTTTAAAAAAAAAACCTCCTTCCCTAATATCTTGTCAATATATTGGCTTACAATTTTTTTAATTTTAAAACCCCTTATAAATGAATGTGTTATGATATTGATTATGTAGTGAATCCCACCTATATTCTCCACTCAGATTATCATGGAGTAACCTAGGCACATGAAAACATCATTAACAAAAATATACATGAAGAAACATCAAATATGCAGGAAAACTTAACCTACCTTCACCCTAATGGATGGACCTGGATTGTATCCTTAAAACCTACCTTATGCTCATAAAGACTCACTATGAAGGGAAAAAATGTAAAGCAGAAGCCAAAAGTACCCGCCTCTTACCACCAGTGCGAGTTCCTCGTTTGGGCAGCTTCGTCGACCTTTTAAAGGCAGCCTCAAGCCAAGTGAAGAATTTCGGCTACTAACCTGAGGGAAGGCAAAGAGTTATAATAAAAAGTTGTTATGTGCTTTGATGTTTAAGTTTTCTCCTTGTGCATACAAGTGAGGGTGAGCCGCAAGTAACGGACATAGAATGAGACGCTCCAATTTGCAAATAGAGCTCATCACCAAGAAGGTTGAGCAACATCTTCTTGGGTAACATAATGGGATTCAAGTGTTTCCTCTCTTGAGATCAAAATGGGTTTGCGATTTTTCTCATAAATAAAGCATGAAAAGAGTAGCATCCTTTGCAAATTTGCATGTTTACCATGCTGACTAATAACATCATAGACACTCCTGTATAAGCCATGGATGTAGTTCTTTTGCCTTAAGCGAGGTGATGATCGCGTGCGGGACTGTGTGTATATGGGTCGCTCCTGTACATCGTGCATAGTTCAAACAATGTTGGCATCGCTCCAAGAATAGCCTCCGCTCATGTCGTATATATCATAGACACCATATGGCTTCAAGCACTAAAATACCTTGACAATCAGGTAAAATCGATCGAAGGTATCTCGAGCTTGAACGGGCAAGGGCGCAAGTGAACACGGGAAATAATCCTTCCCCATAAAGAAACTCCTCGCTCCTGATTCCAACTTAATCTTTTGGGTGATTGACAAGCCTCGGGCAAGGAACTTTGAGAAACTTAATATTCTGTCAGTATATGGTTAATGAGTGTAATGGTGTAATCATATCATGGTGCATTGTCCCTTGTGAAGCATTTGTGTGTTAGACTCAAACTTTTGTTATTATTTTCCTTGTTGTCGAACGTTCCTTGCTGCAAGCAACGTCGTGTAACGTTCCTCATCTTTTACAAAATGCTCATCTTTTACAAAATGCCCCTCCTTGTGGATTCTTGTCCTAGCGTGTAGGCTGCAAAACGGTCGTCTTCTATTGTTCACACCTCTGATGGGTACTGTGATTTGCCTACCATTTGCATGTTGGTAACTGTCATGGTGTGTAACTCTTATTTTTGTGCTCCTCCTTTATTCGTTGGGCATTTTCCTGAGAGGGCGCGGTCTGCAAATTCTCTGTCGTTCTGCACCATTGACATTTTTTCTACCTGTCTGTGAACATTAACCCCTGGCGTTACTCCTGCTAGCTTGTGCCGGTTGTGTTCTATTCACAGCCACTGTGGAGATTCTCTGCCTGTGGCCGGCTGCCGCTGAACGGCTCCTGCTGTCAATCTACCGACTGGCGTTGAGCGTTCCAGCTCTCTACATCTACAGTTGCGTATTAGGGTTTGCACCGCCTTAATAAAACCTGTGGCATGATTTTCTTTAAAATGGTGTTATCATTTTTTGAGTGGGAAAGGATCCAGAGGGAGCGTTTTAGGGAATGGGGTTTATGTAAAAGGAGCTTAAAGCGAGATGGCTTTATGGATTTTTTATTTTTTAGTTCTATAAATTTCTTGTTTTGGAAAAGGGAATTTGCAAATTTTTAAATGGGATAATAAGGGGCTAGTAATGGGATAATAAGGGGCTATAGGGAAATAGGGATTTTTAATAAAGGGCAAATTTTGGGAGAGGGGATAGATTTTAGGGATTTTAATTTTTTTATTAATAAAAGGAATGGAGTGTCTAGTAATAAAAAGGTTAATGGATTAATTTTAATGGGAAGGATTAGGGAAAAGGTGAGAAAGGAAAGGGAAGGAATATTCAAAGGAAGGAAAAGAAAATTATAACTGATGGGTATGATAAATGGGTAATTTTTTTATTTTTTTTCATATGGAAATATGCACGGAAAACCCAACAATACTTCCCCACATTAGTGGATGGTAGAGGTGGTAAACCGTCAGCCATCCTCGCAGAAGGCCTAACCTCAAAGGACTCAAGGCTCGAGCCCGTGGCTTCTCCCCGAAATGGGTAATTTATTTGTTAAAGGAAAGGGAAGGATTTTTTACAAAGAAGGAGGAAGTTTTCTTTTTATTTAAAAAATATTGGGTATTGGTGATTTTTGCAAAGGAAGGACTTGAGTAATGATTTTTAACTTTATGGACGTAGACATGAGGAGCACAATGACCAACAGATGCATCTTGGTGATTTTCATTGTCAATACTCAAAAGACTCTAGCTTGCCAAAACTTGGACTAACTACCGAAAGGGTCAAATGGACTCTGGATTTTCCAAACGAAATATGAGTGTGATCAATACAACAATTTGAACACAATGTCACTGATTACCTGACATGACGATGCCCAAATGAAAAGCCGACTAATCCCCCAAAACTTGACTCAACCACGATATGATGACACAAAGACGTAGCCTAGTGAATTTGTTGAAGGGGTCAAATGACAACGAAATGGGCAAGACAAGGTGTAGACATATAAGTACATTGCCCTAGACATGACAGAGTAAATGGAATGATTTTGCAAAAACGTTTAGTAGTTTCATCTTTGGTGTCGTGCTCTGACTACTTTGGAAGCATGTCGATGTTGAGCATCAACACCTCCCACCACCCCTCTATCAACCTATTTTAATGTTTTAATGTATGTTTTTGTTTAGTGTATCTCCCCTTTAAGTTCTAGAAGGAATATATTAGAAAAGGAACCAAGGACACCCTAAGTATCTCCATGAGCAATTATTCCTCGATAACATAGAATTGAATGGCCACATATGTAAAATTATGTTTTTATATATGCTTAAAGGAGCCTCTTCCTAAGATCTTTAAGTTGATTCTTGGACTAATAGAATCAACTAGGAAGCTATGCTATGAAAATGCCCTCTTTAAATGTTGAGTTTGTCATGGAAAGTGTCATTTAGCTAAGGCATGCCTATACAAACCTCGATATAATAAAAATAATCCTAACAAGGTCCCTAGCCACCTAGACCAAGTAATAACCTCGTGGATTGTAGAAAAGAGGTCAATCATAATCCTCCTTAAGGGGCCAGAGACCAAAAGAATAAAAAACAAGGAGAAGGATCCACTTCTAGTGCATGGACCCAAGTCACGAAGGAAAACTTCAAGAAGATAAATTTAGAAGAAACATTTACTTTCTCATAGAAGAAAATGAGGGAACCATCTTGGCTACAACCTAGATAAATGAGTTAGAGGAAAACATGGAATTGAATGTAGGTCTATCAAATAAGGTCCTTCATTTGGTTCAAGGAAAAATAGGAAATGAGGATAAAGTTGAAGAGAAGAGCTCAAAGATTGAGCAACATGAAAAGGAGTAGGTAGTGGATATTAAAATTCCAAAGCCACTTTCTCCATTGTATTGAAAGGTTTGTGTTCCAAAACAATGAACAAGAAAACATGGACTTACGGTTTCTCACTAACTAGAGGAGAAAAAAGGCCAATGCCTTGCCCTATGACCATAAGTCGTACGGAGAGTGCAAGATTAACATCATCAACACTTGAGATGGAAAATGCTAAGTATTAAGCCATTAAAAGGAAGTAAAAAGGAATAGGAGAAAATAAAATCTACAACCAAATAGGATTTAGAGATGGGAAATGGTCCTAGTTAGAGGATTGCATAGCTATCACAAGGAACCTACGTGATGATTATACTAAGGTAGACTAGTTGATATGAGGATAATCTCTTGGAACATAAGGGGCTTAGCCCCTTGTACTAAGAGAAGAGCCTCCAAATTGAGAAACTTGAAATGATGTTGATCCATTAAATAAAAAAACTCATGCTCAACAATAGAGCAAGTGATAAGGTTATTTTGGCCACTAGAAAAAAAAATTATAATAGAGGCAAAAAGACAATAAGAGGCTTGGTTTTTTGGTGGAATGATAGGAGCATTAAGTTGAAAGAGGTAATAAAAGGAACATCATGGTTAAGTATCTATTTTTCTTTAATTTGTGGGTGTTCTCTCTTGTTGCAATGAATGCATATGGACTCTTGGTCTCCTATAAGAAACAAGATTTTTGGTATGTCATTTCATAGGAAGGACAAGGACTTTATGAGCTACATTGAATTTTTGGAGGTGATATGAACTATATTCTTGGCCTGAATAAGAAAAAAATAGGCAATAGTCACTACATTGGAAACAGTCACTTTGTAGACTTTATTCAAACTAACAAGCTAGTGAATATTGATTGGAGAGTTTGTTAACATTGAATAACACAAGATTCAGGTAGGCCCATATATGTGGAGAGATTGGACATATTTATCCTAACAAGCCGCCTTTTAGATTCTACTCAATGTGATGGGATCACTTCGATATTAAATGTAACTTGGAAATATGGTGCAGAAAGTAGCATCGTACATATGGCTGTAAGATGCACACATCAAATCTGAATGTGATGAAGATAACGGTTCATTGCCATAGCATCCATTAAAAAAAAAGGGATGGACCCATACTTTTCAAAGGACAAAAATATATTTAATATTTAAAGTGATACAAGATAGGAATGATAGCTAGTAAAAAAACACCATATACTAGTTAACAGATATGCATAGATGCAACCCTACACTAAATTAATATAATGTAATTTAAGTTCATTACATGTCATCCCTCTAAATGCTTCATCCTTGAAACAATTGTAGACACAAAAGGAAAATATCATTGAAGTTCTAAACAATATGGTCACATTGCAGATGGATTGATTCTTTTTAGGTCATTTTTTTCTTTCCATATTTTGTATGGATAAGGCCTTCAAATTAAACTTTTTGGTTTTGAACTCCAAATATGTCAATTATTTTGACTAAAGTTTTATTGAAATTCTAAATCTTATGAATGTAGATGAATGTTTCCTTTGATCAAAGTAGTGGTGGTTTTTAGTAAGTTAATTGGATGGTTGTGATTAGGATGACAACTTGCGCATTAATTTTTGGATTGCAATTTCCTTTTGTTTTAATTGTGTGATTTTGGTAAGCAACAGTTGATTTTATTTCTTATATGAGCAATTTTTGCAGCACTCTTTGATAAAACCTTGTTGACGTTTTGCAACTTTCTTTTGTGATGTTGTTTCTTACATTGTGATTCTCAATCATTTTGAATGAAAACATCTATCATGTTATGAAGTCTCACCAAAAAATGTACTTATAATATAATACATTGTCTAAATTTTTTGATAGGGTAATTTTTGCAGTGCTTCATTATAAATCCATGAAAATTTATCCTCTCATTTTTTTCAGAAAATGTCAATATTTTTATTTTCAAGGGTAAATTAGAGGTGTTGGATGTTTCCATCCATGTTGAACTAAAACTATGTCCACATTTTCTTATATTGACATAAATTTGAATTGGGATTTGAAAACATAATCACAATCATTGATTGTTAACACCCAAAAATTGCTCACCTAGCACATCATTACAAGAACCATCACCTTCATATGTCATCATTCCACCTCATTGGACCTTGATAAGCTACTTAAAAATCCAAGAAATGAAATACAAACCTTAAAAAACACTCTAAGTCCAGGTTACTCTTAATCCTTTGATAAGAGTGACCTATGTTGCTTATATTCCCTCGATTTGAGTGACCCAGGTTGCACAAAACTCTAAAAAAGGTGTGACCCAACCTCTGTCTTGTCTTTCAGTTGTCTTTGCTTCGTGTACAACAAACATAAAGCAAGTGTGACATGATTATAAATGTGGCCTCAATCATGTGACGAATCTAGGACCCAAAATCAACCCTAAACTCTCATAATAAGCTATAAAGAGACATCAAGGTCCCTAAATCCACAATTTATACAATTCTCATTCCATTGATTCAAACCGTCATTATACTAGATTCTCGTCGAGTCTAAAGTTTTCCTCTTAGATATTCTCTCTCACCTTTTGGAGATCCCCCTTTGTGACGTGTGGCCAAACAATTGGAAGATCGTCGGGAGAACCAATGGACCCTCTCTCAAACAGTTGCAGGGACCTCTTCCACTTCTATTGTTCAGGTGAATCTATTGCTTGTATCAGTTCATATTAATATAAAAAAAACATTCTTTATTCTTTCATATGTTGTCTTCACATGTATGTTAGTTGATGAAAATAATGTGAAAATTTGTTCATTTACTTTCATGTCATATGTATGCCCGTTTGTTTAGTTTTTAGTTCTTAGTTTAGTTGTTTTGTTTATTTAGTTTCTTGAAACTATGTCAAAGTTACACAACCCTTCAACAAGTACCTTTTCGCTTGGGTGTTTGTGAAAACATGCACTACACTAATGGTGTATTCTTCATTTCATATACTTTTGTGCAAAAAATAAGGTTTCATTTGAGTGCAAGAACTTGTAATTGATTAGCCAACTCAACATTAATGTAATTGTTGTCATTATATAAACTATTCATTTTTTTTAATTATGATAGTTGGACTTTGAACTTAATCCACATATTACACTTCAATTCTTGAAAACATCTTTATTCAAGTGGATCAATAGGCATCTCTATATCAAAAACTTACACTTTGACTTTTGGAATTGATTGTTCCATCTCTTTTAATCATTTAGTTTTGGTAAGCAAGATTTGATTTTGATTTCTTAGATGAGCAATTTTTCATCACTCTAATAAAACCTTGTCAATAATTTGGGACTTTCCTCTCTGATCTTGCTTATTATATTGTGATTCTTGATCATTTTGAATGGCAACATCAAACATATTGTGAAATCTCATTAAATTACAATATGGCATATTGTGTCAATCTTTTGATGAGCCAAATTTTACAAGTATTTATTAGAAATGTTTGAAAGGTTATCCCCTCTTTACTTTGAAAAAAAGTCAATTGTTTCGATTTCAAGGGTAAATTAAAGGTACTTAATGTTATCGCCCATGTTGAACCTAAAATTTTGTTTATGTTTCCCTATATTGAGGTAAATTTGAGATGGGGTTTGAAAACATAATTACCAACCATTAATGGTATATTTTTTAATTTCATATGTTTTTTTGTCCAAAAATAGGCTTTCAATTTGGACCAAGAATTTGTGTATGATTGTTAAACTTGGCATTAATGTAATTATCATTGTCATATGGACTACTTGAAACATTTGTTTAATAGTGACAAATGGGATTTTAACTTCGATTGATTTTGTAGACATCTCTTTGTCCACATATTAAACTTAAAACACTTGAAAACATCTCTATTTAGTTGGATCAATCGATATCATTTTATTGACAATTTTGTTATATCATGATTTGCCACACCTTATGCAACATGACTTGATGTCCTACCTTGTCCCTCTGCAGACTCATTGTACCCCCCTTTCTCATAATATCCCTGATGCTTAGTTGAAACCCTAGAAAACACATTTTTTCGATACACCTAGGTGAACAACTTTACGGCTTGCATGCACACAACCTGATCCATTACAGCCCATGTACATCGGGTTTCGTGTTCAAATTTAAAAATATTTCATGTTTTCCATGCCTAGTCACGGTTTTTATGATCCTTGACCTTCCATATGCTAAAAAACGCTTTGATTCGACCCTCCATATCCCATTTGAGGGCTATATATTGATCCATTGTGATGCATTAGAATAGGATAAATTGGGAGAGAAAGTAAACTATAGCAAAAGGTTTCCCCATTGCCACTATCTTGAGTCGGTATCCCTTTATCCTTGATAGAGTGAACCTTTTATGTTCATCTCCAAAGCTCTTTATTTTATTATCTTGTGAAGGAGGAACTCAATTAATCCTTATGACCTTGAGCTTTCCTTTGAATAGAGGATTGAAGTGGTGGAGGCCTAGGTGGAGGAACTTAGTTTCTCTGTTCCAATGAGTTGAGGACATAGGTTGTCACTTTGTACTTTTGTTTTTACATTAATAGAAATACTCTTTTCTCGTCCAAATTCATGTGCAGTTGTTTATGTTAATTTCCACAAGTATATTTTCTGTATACATGTTAAATGAATTATGCTAGAATAGATTCCAGCATTTCCTATATATTCTATATGCTTGGCTATTTTCATTGTTGAGGACAAGGTGTAGGTGAAAATCATTGGATCAAAAGCTCAACGGTGGTCTTCTTTGGACGTCTGGTTGAGGTGCGAGCCCTATCCTTTCTTGTTAGCATTTTACGTGTATATGGTATACTAAGGATTAGAGATGATTTTTGGTGTCACTCCATCTGTTGTGGCCTACCCCAAGCCATCGGAATATTTTCTCAGTAACAAATTTGCACTTTGTTTTTTGGAATTGATATTTTTTATTTTAATTGTTTGATTTTGGTACGAAAGATTTGATTTTGATTCCTAAGACATTTTAAACTCTATGTTAACACCTTGTAGACATTTTGTAAGTTTTATTTGTGATGTGTGTTTATTTTTCATCTTTTATTGTGATTCTAGATCGTTTTGAGTGATGACATTTGAGGAGGCTTAGCAAAACAAATACTTACAATTCGACACATTGTTTAAATCCTCTAGTGATCTAATTTCATTGGGGCTTTATTGTTTAAGTTCATGAAAGGATGTCCTCTCTTTATTTTTAAAAAACTTCAAATCTTTCTTTTTCATGGTTAAGAAAAAGTGAACACATCCCCCTTGAACTAAAAAATTATGTTGATGTTTCATGAGATTGATGTAACATATTGGAATTTGAAAACATAATCACCATTCGCTAATGGTAGATTCTTTAATTTATTTGTTTTTTCTTCAAAAGAAGCTTTTCAATTTGCTAAATAATTTGTCTTTATTGGTCAACTTGACAATCAATGTAATTGCGGTTAATTTTTAATATAACAATACATACTTTTAAATATTTGTTCATTCTTTCGGACTAATATCCATATTTGTTCATTCTTTCTAACTAATATCCATTTGTTGTTTCAATTAGAAAACATTATTTTGCTTAAAATGATAGTAGTGTTATAATGTTTACATGGCACCTTGACTTTAAATTAGGAATTGTGTTTTCTTAAATATGCCTTATTGTTTTTATAGAGCGCATTTTTATTTTTAATTTTGTAATCTAGTGTTTCTCATATTTTTTTAGAATTTTTTTGTCAATAGAAAAAATAAGATAATGCAACATGTCTGAAGTCAAAATACTATATTAGGGCCTAATGTATCAGTAATGTTAATGTTTGAGAAAATTCAGGGATGCTTGAACTTTAAAACTTTTATCAAACAATTTCAGCACTTTTTTTTCAAAAGAAAAAAGCCTGCCTTGGTATTCATAACTGAATCAAAAGACATTAAAACACAGCTGACAGCATACAGTAATACATAGTACATCATGGAGATTTCGCTAGGGGGAAAGGTGAGCCAACAACAAAATGTTCCCATCAGTAAGTTGATTCATCATAAAGGAATCTGCCAGAACAACCACATCTATCGAGCGTTAACAGGCGCTGAATCCACAATCCAAAAGAGATCTCTCATACTTATCATGTACTGATATGATAGATGAAAGCATCATATGATCAGTCTCAGTAAAGCTGAAATGTATCATGAGTAACCAAATGGTTCTCAATAAATTCCATAAAACTGCCAAAGCCCTGAGGATGAGAGAGCGCNTAATCCACGAACCCAGTTGATGATTACTTGTGAATCACCATAGACGTGGGTAAGTGGGATCCCCATCATTTGATGATTACTTGGGGAGAGCATAGCACTTATGAAATTCATAAATCAGCCACATACGAATCTTTATATTAACCACACAATAATATTTATATCAGTCACACAATAATCTTTATATAAGCCACATATAAATCTTTATATCAACACTTTATGAATCTCATGAATCAAATCAGCCACATAAAATAATCAACCATAAGAGACAAGATATATATTGGGAAAACCATCCAAATATGAAGGATGAAAAACCCAACACTTTTTTTAGTATGATAGATAGATTTGCAGAGAATGGTTTACAACACATGAGAAGATTTCTCGATAAGTGATAACACCTTAGCACTAGAGAAGAGAGATCCAATGCAACCCTGCAGAAACAATTGTGTGCAACTGTATTGAACTTTCCATATGCCTATCATATTAATAACAAGCCAAAACACCTAGCATGCAGAAGGGGGCGAATAGGAGGCTTAGTAAACACATTAAGATCAACAAATGACACATTCACTAGGAGTAGCATGCACTAGAACTCCTCTCATGCAATCATTAGTTCTATCCTAAGCTCTAATGTCAAACTAACACTTCAGTTACTCTTGCATGCACAAGATATGCACCCTCCTTCTTTATTTGTCATTAGCTAGATGCTAACTGAATTGAACTGAATGTGAGCTATCTGAACTGAACTAAACTGAACTGAACTCAATCTTCAACTGAGTGCATAACCATAAAGTAAGGAGGCTAACTGAATGTCATGGTTCTTCACAATTTGTGCCATCCATGCTTAATTTATATTCTTAACTTTTTCATTGATATTCTTAGTTAACTTATGCATGTTGATTGATGAACTTTCATCTCTTCTTTACTTAAATGATTGCATTCCTTAATAGTTCAATTGATGCTTTAACTGAGGCATTGATTGAGACATTCATATTTAACCGAAGCTTTATAACGTGAGTTCACTCAAACATTTGCATGGGCAATTCGAATTCTCTTTCTCTATGCTTTATCATCAAATATTTAATGCATGGTCTGTATGTGTATTTATCCATCTTATCATATCATACTTGAAGAATTGTTCCATACTAATGGTCATATGTATTAACCCGAGTCATATAGTCATTTGCTAAAGTAATTCACTCTAGCAGTAGCTAATCCATAAAGAATACTTATAACACCTAGTGACCATGACTAGAAACACATAGTATATTTGCATGACTTGATACAACACAAGTCTATAGTCTTGATACAACACAAGGTCATCTTTGCATAGGGTATCATATATGAGAATCATTGACTTAATTAATCACATGTCCAGACTTGATACAAGACAAGTCCATAGTCTTGATACAACACAAGATCACAGTACATGCATCCCTACCTCAATACATAAGGACATATATAGGACTCAATACAACATGATGTCCTGACTTGATACCACACAAGTCCCTAAACTTATAAAACACAAGTTCCTTAACTTGATACAACACAAGTTTCTGACTTGATACAGCACAAGTCTTGGAGAATGACTCCTGATGCTGTACATTTAACACTCCCTCTCAGCAAGGGAGACATTATCTGCTTTACTAGGAATTTGTTTCCATACCAAGCTTATCTCGGAATTTTCTATACTTCATCACTGGCATTATCTTGTCCACACTTTTGCAATCTATTCATCAGTATCTATGTACTGAAATTTCATTTTACATGACCATGACTTCAATGAAGTAAAACTTCATCTCAATGTGTTTTAACATAACATACAAAGGTTTTTTGGAAATATTGACTATTAACACCTAGTTACTGTAGGCTCAAGTCTTTCACCCTAGTAGTTAGCTTCCCAATCTACACTACTCCTCTGGAGGTAATACTAACCGTAATATACATAGCTTATATTAGGATAAAACAATAGTTGGATAGAACAATAGGTCTACCATGTATCAAATACAATAAGAATCATATTTTAATGTAGCACAAAGGTACTCAAACATATGCTTATCCACAAGCATAAAAATACAACAGGTATGCTAGGTACTTTAAGAGACCAATAAGTTACTTACACATAGTAGCACCATCTAGATTTGATTCAGAATATAGTTTCCTTAAACTGGAAACCAAGGATTTTTAATCCATCATATACAACATTATACATAAAATGTGTAATATAATGCAGAAAGAGAGTCTCGTATTTTCTTTCAATATTCAACATTTGTTGATTTCAAGAATCTTCTTCTATATAAAGAAGTTCTATGTGATATTTCCATTCTCTGTGATGTTCTTCAAGGCATGATCACTTTTTCAATGATTCTTCTCTTTATACTGCAACACCGCAACTACCTCTCTAAGAGGTTTAACTATTCTCTAACAGTCCAGACTATAACTCTTCTTGAGTATCAACAATCTCTAAGACTTTGACCATGTCTCTACTTATGTGGATTCTCTCCACAAAGGTATCACAACCCCTGGCTACTTGAGCTATATACCACGACTAACTGGTGGGGAATTTATTTGTTGATGCTTGTGAAGACACATCAATACTCCCTATTCAACTAGAGAAGTTAGCAATGTTAGCAATGTTGCTCATCTATGGGTATGTATAATGTATCAAATATAAATTAATAGAAACCTCATAAATCTTTACTTCTTTTCAACATTCTCTATCTGGAGTAACATATGTGATCTTTCCTTGATCACTGTGTGATCACTATACTAGTCATATTTCATATATATTTGAAACTTTATTCTATTGTTAAAGACATATCTAAGTTCATATAGATTCGTACCAAAAAGGTACCACAACACATGATTTGTTACACATGTCTATGTATAGATTGCAAATCATATAATCGATCCTCGAACCTGTGACTAATCCAAATACATCTCAACTGACTTCGAGATATTCCAAATTTGATTTAAACCTCGGATTTATCTTCATATAGATGGCCATGGAATTTCATTCTATCATCCTGAAACTCTTCAGGATCTTCTACTGTATATTTTCCTTAAATGAGGAAAGTTTTATCTGGTGACTGCCACACCTTTAATCCCAAGAATAATGGCAAGATTCTTGAATTATTTTCTTAGCTTATTTCTGAATACAAGCATCATACATGTCTCATCTTAATAGGATATACATAAACTAGTTTCAGTAGTTCTTCAGGAGCTACTGAATCTATGTTCTTCCTCTCACCACCTGGATGTGAGAATAATAATCTAGTTCCTCCAACATCGAGAATCCTTCTCATGTATGTATGAATCTGTTATTGACATATGAATGTAAATAAGATAATTTATTTATCTTCTGGAGTCTTTAATGATCCCTCAGAATAGTATTAGGGCATCTATTATGTTTTCTTCCTAAGAAACATATGAACTTCTTGATCTTTTCTCTTTCAGGATCAACCATCATAATGACTCCACATTCATGTCATTCTCTACTTGTAGGTCAAGGCATATGGATTTTTTTTCCTACAAGACAAATTATTCTCATGATTAATAACTTCGCATAATCAAGAAATGTAATCATATGAAAAAATTTCAACATACTAGCAATGGTTCACACAGTTATTGTTACGGAGAGAAATTCGTTCACATAGTTATCCTTAGGACAGGCACGATTTAAATCATGGAAATCAGTGCATATACGGATCGCTCCCTGCTTCTTATCCACCGGAACGGGGTTTGAAACCCACTCCGTCAAGGGAACGGGATAGATGAAACCAGCTTTCAATAGCTTCTCTATCTCTGCCTTTATGGCGGGTGCTTTCCTAGGATTTACCGCGCATAAACGTGTCGAACAGGCTTAGCGTTGGGGTAAGTATTAATTTCATGTTCGACAATCCGAGGGTTAATCCCTGGCATCTCATCGTAAGACCAAGCAAAAACATCACGAAATTCCTTGAACAGCTCGGTATACTCGCGAATCTCATCTTGGGAACAATCCGCCCCAATGTAGACATTCTCAATTGTACCAGGGTTGCGAGAAATGTTGATAGGCATAGTTGACGATATGTTTTCCATGTTTCCATCAGCCATCTAACCAGGAGAGCTTAATGGAATCATGGGTCTACCAACTTTCTGTCTAAGAATCTCCCTATAATCCTCATGCTCCAAAAGGTCAAGCTCTAGAAGAAAATATGATCTATGATGAAGTTCCTCCCATGGTGGCTCAACTCCCGACATAGCCTCAATAATCGCTTCATCTGAAGGGAAAACCGTATCAAGGCAGTCGTGGGCATGAGAAGACTGTACTGCCCATGCCGGCAGCACATAGGGGTCTTCCTCCTCTGTCCGTGAAGAAGAAGAAGAAGGCTCTGCAGCAGACTAGAGATTATCTTGGTAAGCTATCATGGCTGCAGGCAACGGCACACTCGTCTCAATGGCCTCACTTGAAGGACTCAATGAAGGAAGAATCCAAGGATCTCCCATATGACTTGTGCAAAAAGGCTCCAATCTCGTAGACGTGGAAGCACCATCGAAACTAGATCCTATCATGAGGACGGGTGCAGGACAACTAAAGGTTCCCATGAGGGACGGATACATACCTACACC
>LPNX010229502.1:1595298-1643239 GCA_001517045.1 Pseudotsuga menziesii
GGTAATGTTCGACTTTCAGAACCAAAACTTCTGAAGATGCACTAATAGGCGGATTCTTGAATGTCATCTGATCAATCGTTACGATCTTCCCATTATGAGGAAAGCATGCAACGCGAAATACGGAAGACGCAACGGCTTGCATACTATACATCTAGTTCCTTCCCAGTAAGAGATTGTAGTCAAGGGGTGCATCAACCACCTCGACCTCTATTGCAACGGTCTTCCCTCCAAAACGGACTTTAAGAGAAGGAAGGATACCGTGTGGCCTAAACAATCTCCCATCAAAAGCAGTTAACATGGTCATAGACTTTGACAACTCAGGAGAACCAAGACCCTTCCAACAAGATAAAGACATCATAGAAGCAGCAGCGCCCTCGTCAATCACAGTATGCTTGACGATCATATTAAGACATTCTACATGAACCAAAAGGGACACATAGTAGGGCAAGCGAGGTTGATGTCCTGCGGTTTCAAATTTGATCACTGAGGAAGAATCATCACCATTCACACCAAGAGCGAAAAGCAAAGCCTTCCTTTGCGACGGACAACTCTGAAGCACTTCCAATGCAGACATCGCACAAGGAGTATGACCCAAGTCCTCGACAACTGAATAATTCTGGGCGGCTCGGGCATTTGGATTATGCCCTGAACGCTTAAGTACCCCCTTAGGAATGCGAGGTGCAGCCTCAGGTTTATCCGCAGGTTTCTCAATACGCAAAGGGATTCCTGGTGGATCAGGTTCTTTGCCTGGGTTGGGTTGTGACGAAGTATAATATTTCGCACGCGTCACAAATTTCGTGGCACGGACCATATTAATGCACCCACGACCACTAGTTTCAGGTGGATCTTCATCACTAGATTGATCATGGGACTTCGAGTTCATATTCTGGTTATGCGGTAAAGGGTTTGTTAACACAGCTGGGCCCTGTGCTATGAACTTCAAAGCTTCATCCATCCTAGGGCACAAGTAAGTGAGTTGATCATCCTTACAAAGCTTGCAAGGAAACTTAACCTTACGTTTATTCTGCTTGTCCCCCCCAGCATTTTTATTGTTCTTGTCATTATTATTGGCATTCTCATTTTTATTCCCACCCTTCTTATTATTGTTGTTTTTACCCTTTTTTCGATTTCGTCTGGGTTGCTGGTTACCCTTCTGGTCGGACGATTGCACAGCAAGTACATTCGCCGCTTGGGCAGGCTGAGACGAAGCCGTAGCTTGTCCCGAGGCAGATTGGTTGATAGACAACTAAGCAACTTGTTTCACAACCGAACCTGCAGGTTTCTTACTTGCACTACCCATAATGCCATCGGCATGTGGTCCAGGTTTGACCTTGGGATCGAAACTAGAACGAGGAGCGTTAGGTATAATCTCATATAACAAACTAGACTAAGCATATATCAAGTCTAGTTCCTGCGCCCTAAAGATGGCTTGTTCCTCATTCTGCACTCCGGATGTGGAAACATCCTTCATGATATATGGCAATAAATATTTGAGGAACCACTCAAGGAGGAATTCCGGCGGTATAAAGGCTTTGATTAATCTCTTCCGTCTACGCCACTCCTGAATATGATCAGAAATATGGGTGGCTTTATCTTGCCGAAATGTCGACAAGAGTTCAGTACCAACATCATAGCGCACTAGTAGCTGGAAGTGATTAAGGAAAGTCATCGCAAGGTCGTCGAAAAAAGTAAAGGCACCCTTAGGTAACTCTATATACCATTTCTCCACAGGCCCTGTAAGGGTGCGTTGAAATAGTCTCAAACGGACTGAGTCCTGATGCAATGAATTGGAAGAGCACCATAGGTGGAATGTCGTAACGTGTTCACTCGGATCCTCTCCTGGTTTGCCTTCGAACTTAGGTATGTCCGAAGGAAGCTTGGTAGGGACAGCCGGCCAAGCCAGGTCATGAGACACAGGATCGTTTGTAAGTCTCGATAAGTCAGGTAAATTGAGTGTCACGAGGAAAGGGAGCCTAGGATGATGAGGTCTATGGACTGCTCCCTGGTTCATATAGGATTGATTACCACCATGACCTTGGCCATAGTGACCTCCTCTTGTATGACCCGTATAGGGTGGCGTGGAAGTAGCATAATGAGGTGGACCTTGATTAGTAGGAGCTACAAATCCATAGTTGGGAGAGTAAGCAGGTTGTGAATACCCGCCTCCATAAGGTAGAGAGACCTGTCCATATTGTGCCCCATAGTAGGGTCCATAGGTCATCGCTTGCGATGCCCCATGAGACACTCCATAGGTAGGTACATACATTCCGGAAGTAGGAATATACATGCCGGAAGTAGGGATATATGTCGAGGAAGTAGCAACCTGACCTCTAGAAACATGAACATAACCTCCCGAAACTATGGGTGGTATGTAGGATTGAGACACAATAGGTCTAGTAATCGCACTACGGATCTGACTTGTAGCTATGTGCCGACTTGAAGGACCATGAGAATAAGGTGGAGGGTTTACATTTGAAGAAATTGGAAGCGAGGACAAAGGAATCTCTGTAAAAAGAAATGTACTAGTGCCTATCGTCACTCGTCTAGAACCTGGAATTCTTATCGGATCACTAACTCTAGACCTAGAAGGTATATAAGATGGAGCTTCCACCACTGGGATGGAAGGTGCAATGTGACTAGTACTCCCAAACCTCTCCGCAAGCTAAGGCATGGGATTGCCCCCAGGCATAGTGCTAGGCGCATAGTTGGATTCAACATGAAATGTCAAATCGTGCATAGGAAAACCAATCGTAACATAACTACCGTAGCTGGTGCTAGGAGGGTCAAAGTGAGTCTCGGCATCATCCGGCATTCCATACCGGTAACGGGTCAATGGGGAATCTGGCCTAGTATGAGTAGGTCTATCATGCAAAGATCCTATCTGGGAAATAACGGGACCGATCTCAGCTAGGTCAGGTGAGGGATTGTATGTAGGAGTAAGTTCCCCATCGTCAATACGAATAGGAGGAGGTGGCTCAGGAATAGTCTATGAATGATCCTCCATGGTGTGTGAATCCTTGTGTGACATAGTCCGCCTGGACCGTCTAGGCCCCTCTCCCAAAGGAGGAGGAGAAGTGGAAGGTGGAAGTCCTGCTAACCGACGAGAACGGTGCGGAACCGCACCCAACTCCACAATGACTCAACAAAAAAGCAAAGACTCTCTATTTACGTCCACCCTAGGCCAACTAGTGTGCATAGAGCAATCACTATAAAATCTAAAGCCAAAAGCAAGCAAACAAGGGCTGGATAAATGAGCTCCCGAATGTGGCCGGTATGTCTCACCTAGGAGAGGCTTGAGAGGCCCTTGTCACCACAAGCGGAGGTTCGAAACCAATTATTGTGGCCCTCATCTTCAACGCGTAAAGCGACTGTGCTGTCCGACCCCAACCTGGCTGGGACACATGTAGAATAACCTCTACACGTACCCCCTCGATATCCTAGGTAAGGTCACTAAGGTCACCTCAATATAATCAATGCTCAGGCGGACAGTTGCAGGCGGGATTGACCGTATGGGCAGGGTAGTAAAGCCTGAAACTCCCTAAAGAGCCCCCAGATACGAATACAATCCTGGCTATATCGCCAATGCTACACAGTTCTCGACCAGGGGTTATCCCAATCAACAACCGCTCACACTGCCTAGTGCTTGACTCCCTTTTGAGAGGAGCTTCCTAAGAACCCTGGTTATACCAAGGATTTCACACACTCCCTGGACAGACACCTAGTTGTTGTTGTTTAGTGATCTTGGAGAATTAACTTTCAATGAACTATTCCAAGATCCTAAAACCTAAGCTTGTTGGTGCACCCTAGAAAAGAAAAGAGTGTAATTCCTTTTATTTAGCATTGATTTTAGTTTGGCTTTATTACTCAAAAATAGGATATGGTTGTGCAACTAATGGTGTTATGACGCAACAAGAAGTAAAATGCACACCTAACAATCAATGCAAATGCATTATGTCCATGAAAACAGGGTATGCGTACTACGTGAATGCATAATTTCTTCTTCAAATGCTGAATGCAAATTTCCCTATATGAATTCCTAACTATTACTCCAAAGCAAATCTAGATCTAATGCAAGTACAATGCAAAATGCATAATGCAATGCATGATGATAAGCAAATATTTTGGATTTTTTGAAAATAAAGAGATACAAAAAGCAAAAGAATGATTCTAACCACCCCAAACTCTACAAGCACACATAAACATCATTCCAGCAAAGCACTAATGCAAAAGGACTCTAATGCACTAATCTCAAACAAAAAATAAAAAATGCCATGACAAGAACTTTCCTAAAAGAAAAAATTTAGGCTAAAAAAAAACGTTTCTGGTCAGAAACAGAGGTATTAACAGACTCAGGCAGTGCCAAAGGAGACTCAGCAACTAACAGCATTCACCCAACAATCCACTATCTTCCAAAAAAAGGTAAAAACCAGAGTATACGCGACTATGCGCAGTGAACCCACGTGTATACGCGAAAATCCCAGGGGAAACCGCGTGTATACGCGACTGTAAGTGACAAACCCACGTACGGGAAGAAAAAGATGCACAAATTCAAGGAAAACAGACAGGCTGAGACTAAATTCACACCAATCAAGCTCTACTAGGCATACATGCCCCCATACCCGACACAGAAACAAGAGAGAGAGAGAGCAATTCAAATACATTGAATGCCAAGAGATCAACCCCCAAAGGAAAATTACGAGGAACTCCCCAGCGGAGTCACCAATTCTGTTACGGAGAGAAATTCCTATGGCTTGGGGTACCACAATAGACAGCTAGACTCCAGAAATCAATCTTTCCCAATATGCAATAGAAATAAAACATCTAACACTAAAGGATCGAACCTCGTACCTTATTTCAGACGGTTGAAGTAGATCCCCGTTGAGCTTTCCAATCTTCAGCTTGAATTGTTACAGCATGTCCTCAACAACAAGTAAACAATACAAGCATACTATATTTCATGGTGTTAGATCTATTCTAGCATATATAATCAATAATGTATAAGCATTTGACATATTCCAATGGATACAATATTCATTCAAATACACATTACTGGACAGGAAAAGATATTTCTATTAATATGAATCAGAGATTACAAGTGACAACCTCTGACGGCACGTCTGCGAACCGGAGAAACTGAATCCCCCACTTGGGCCTCCACCACCTCAATCCTCCATCACTTCGATAGCAAGCTTACTAGCAAAAGGCAAGCTTGGGAAGAACACAACAGTGCTCCAAGGGACAAAGGGATGCAGACTCAAGCATTAGTTCTGGAAACAATGGACTATAGTTTCAATACTCTCAATTCTCTCTTATGCTTTCAATGTCTCAATGGGTTCCTTATATAGCTTTTTCAAATGGATACTGAAAGGTCAAATCCGTGCAATCTCAAGGCATATGGAAGGCCAGGAGTCATATGAGTCGGATCCAAGTCAAGGAATGCTCCAAAGGATTTTGGATTATGCACACATCCCGATGTACACGACTAAAGAGCGAATATCCGCGTATGTACGCGATTATCGGGGAAAAGGCCACGTATATCATTTTTCTAATGTTTTTAGGGATGGTCAATGATACATCAAAAGACAAAAAGTGGTCCATAGGGGCTAATGAGTCTGCAGCGGGACAGGGGAAGGCCATACAATGTGTGATTCACCTAGTGTGGTGAAATCCGCTATAACAGTTATGTACATAGATTAAATCAACGTTACGCCATAAATCCATTCATGTATTTATATGATGTTTTGCAGCCCTATATCAGTCCAAAATTGATATTTTATGAAATAAATATACAACCCCATATTCATATCTCATGAGGCAATCATGTAGCCCTCTATCTGATATATTATGACCAATCATGTAGTCCTATGTTCACATCTTATGAAGCAAGAATGCAGCCCTATATCTCATCTCTTATGAAGGAAGTTTTCAGCCTTATATTAGTCCTATATAAGTATATATCAGTCCTACGTAATTCTTATTTCAGTCCCATATCATATCACAAGATATGGACTCATGAGATCGATAACATGCCAATAAAGATAAAAAACAATGTATATGCTCAACACAATTCCAAGTCCAGGAATACATATCTATATGATAGTCATGAAACATATCAAAAGAAAAATTTAGATATGATATAAAACAATCAAAATATAAGTTGCTCATATTTATTATTTTGTGTGGGATCCCTCTTGATATCTGCACCCTTGCAGGGATTGTTGGAGTCTTATTTTATTCATTGTAACGCTATAAAAATTACTACATGTAATAGGTAGCATGGGAATAAGGATCCCATGCATACTAAATTGATTTCTTTCTTATACTAAAGTAAGTACCCCTTCCTATCATTCTCTTCCTCAGATGATTTCTTTTGAGAAGGGTCACCTCCTTCTATAGCACTGGATGCATGAATCCTTCCTTCTCTTCTTTTCCTTGCATGACAATATCATGAAAAATGGCACGGATTTTGACAATAGTATCATAGATGATTTGATTTGTCTAAAAAAATATTTATATCTTTCTTCTTTGCACAAAATAACTTATTGGGAGCAAAAGGATTCCTCCCTTTCTTCATCCATACTGTGAGGGAAAGATTCTCTTCTTTAGTGATTATTACTTTGCTTTAGATGTTCCCTTATTATTGAATGCAATCATGCCATAATATTTCAAAACCGTTATGATATTCTCTTCCATTTACCGCAGCCAAGAAAGTCTCCCATGAGGAAGGGACTTCATTGATGGCGGTTTGAATAAGGTCATGTTCATCAATCACCACACTAATGCTTACAAGTTGATCTTTAACTTGTGAAATCTTTTTGAAGAAGGATGCTATGGTCTCATCCCTCTCCATATTGAAGTTTTGAAACATGTTATTTAAGGCCCTCTTTTGAGCGGGATCCTTCTTCTCATACAAGTTTGTAAGTGTTTCAAAACACTGATTTGTCGTCTTCAATGTTGTGATCACCGACATGAGATTGGCTTTCACAGAATCATATATGATCCCCTTTTCTTTTTATTGATTCTTCTTGTAATTTAATCTTGTTGCATTAGTGGTAGGTTCCTCTACCATTAAAGTGATGAATGAATCAATATCATGCTCCTCAAGAAGGTTCAACACTCTTGTCTTCCATGTGTTGAATTTGGAAGTTCCTTCAAGGTGGTCTTCCGATCGAATGGAGATTGATGTCATGGATGATATATTTTGTTCAATTCTTCAAGATATACGGAGGATTATCTTTCTGCACAAAACTAATCTCTTTCATGCCCTACGCTCTGATACTATGTTAATGTTTGAGCAAAATTGGAGCTGCTTGAACTTTAAAACTTTTATCAAACAATTTCAGCACTTATGAAATTCATAAATTAGCCACATATGAATCTTTATATCAGCCACATAATAATATTTATATCATCCACATATGAATCTTTATATCAGCACTACATGAGTCTCATGAATCAAACCAGCCACATAAAGCATTGAACCATAAGAGACAATATATACCATGGGGAAATCCTCCAAACGTGCAGGATGAAAAACCCAACAATTATTTGAGTATCATAGATAGATTTGAAGAGAATGGTTTACAACACATAAGAAAATTGTCTATTAAGATATAACACCTCAGCAGTAGAGAAGAAAGATCCAATGTAACCCTGCAAAAACAATTGTGTGCAACTGTATTGAACTTTCCATATGCCTAACATATTAATAACAAGCCAAACCACCTAACAAGAAGAAAGGGGTGAATATGAGGCTTAGTAAACACACTAAGATCAATACATGGAACATTCACTAGGAGTATCATGCACTATAAATACTCTCATGCAATCATTAGCACCCTTCTAAGCTCCAGTGTCAAACTACTTTAGTTACTCTTGCATGCACAAGATATCTTCCCCCATTATTTATTTATCTTTAACTGGATGCTCATTGACTTGAACTAAATGTGAGATATTTAAACTAAATGTGAAATGAACTCAATCTTCAATTGAGTGCATAACCATAAATTTATGAGGCTAATTGAATGTCATGGTTCTTCACAATTAGTGCCATCCATGCTCAATTTCTATTATTAAGTTTTGCATGGATCTTGTTAGTTAACTTATGCATGTTGATTGATGGACTTTTAGCTCTTCTTTAATTAATTGATTACATTACTTAATAGTTCAATTGATGGTTTGACTGAGGAAATGATTGAGGAATTCAAATTTAACTGAAGCTTTATAACTTGAGCTCACTAAGACATTTGCATGGGAAATTTGAATTATCTTTCTCTATGATTTATCTCATTATCATTAAATAATTTATGCATGTTCCATATGTGTATTTATCCATCTTATCATATCATACTCGGAATAATTGTCCCATACTAATGATCATATGTATTACCCCGGGTCATATAGTCATATCCTAAATTAATTCACTCCAGGGTTAGCTAATTCCTAAAGGATACTTATAACACCTAGTGACCAATGCTAGCAATACATCACATAGTATATACATGTGACTTGATACAACACAAGTCTATAGTCTTGATACATGTCACGTCCCCTCCCCTCATCCTGACGATGGAGAGGACGCGACCTACACTACTCATCTGCTCTATCAAACCGAGGATCTAAGCCCCATGAACATAGTAATAAAAATGCATTGAAATAAAACATACACTGATGCATTAAAAATGCAATTATACAGTGGAAGAAAATCATCCATTCAAGCATTCAACCTGTTCATATAATTCATTAAAACAAATACAGTTGCAAAGATTAAATACACAAGAAATACTTATCTTGAAAATGAGTTGTCCCACAACCAGCTATGTCGTTGCAATGTTCCACCCAACCATAGGCCAGTGTTCTCATCAATCTCTTAGCACCACTACCACCCCCAAGCTAGGCATGATTCCCACAAGGAATAAGGGAACAACAACAGGCTCACACATAGCCAAATACATATCAAAATCCAGCTAAACCAAAACTACATTTGGGTTTATTAGGATGATAAGGAGGTGGAAAGGTTGACTTGCTAAGGTAGTGATCTCAACCACAGAGCTATGGACACCTACACAAGCTCTGTCTTGGATTTCCCAACACCTACACACTCAAAACATGGAAGCACCCCCTTCTCTGCTACACAGTCCCTCAGGTTATGCCTTCCCTTTCAGTGCTCTTCAGGGTATGAAAGAAAGGATAACCAACCCCTCTTGATCTCTCTATGTGGTTCCTTTCTAGACTAGGTTTATCGAGTTAATTCTTCCCTCTTCCACTCCAAACTAGTTTAGAACAAAACACAAGATGCACACACAACAAGATACAAGTTCTGGGTTTGAGGAAAAAACGTTTTTGCAACCAAAAACAGATTGGTAAAATGGGGAAATTGACCCCTGGGTGAGCAATTCGAATTCAGCAATGACTATGGGCATTGCATGAGCAAAAACGACTACTATACACCCCAAAATCGTGAACCTCTATTGGCCATTCAGTCAAAAACACAAAAACTGAATTATTTGGGCATGGAAAATGAGGAAAACGGCTAAACATGTGAAGGAGAAAAACACAAGAAGCTTCAGTTATGTGAGAGAGCCCAATGTGAATAAAGGATGGGTGAGAAAAATGCTCAGGAGCTCTAAAATGCATGAGGAAGAGGAGGACATGAATGCATAATGGGTTGGGGAGCATTTTTGGGCATTTACTTGGCCCATAAGTCAAAAACATGTTTTCCAAAATATGAGGGCTTCTCAAATTCGAATTTGATTGCATACTCTTCCCATCTCCATGCATTAACTAACTCAACCACTTCTGGAAGAAATAAATTATTGGGAACAAAAGACAAAATAGGTAGTTGACAGTTTGATGGGTTTTCCCTTTGACATTTGGCTTTTCCCCATTGGCTCAAAGGTTTGAATTCCCCCCCCCCCTATTCCTTGTGAAATCATGCCCCCATATCTTTAATGTTTCATTGACATAGTTGGTTGTGGGTATTTTTATTAATTGCATATTTACATGATGTCCAAAATTATAATGTGCCTAGCTAGCATGAAATACCATTGCCATCGATTTTAATCACCAAAACATAAAACGATAAATCGATGGTGGCGCCTTTGCCTTGAGCTCCACACCATGATTAATTACGCTATTTACATCATTTACAATTTAATGCAATAGGGGTCAAAACAGGGGTATTACAATACAACTTAAGACTTCAATCTTGATACAACACAAGATAATCATCTCATAGTGTTAAATTTAATGAAGCATAGGATATTCAAGCCTGCATGAATGCAATGAGAAAAGAAGGATGCAAAAGAGAGAGAGAGAGAGAGAGAGAGAGAGAGAGAGAGAATTCAGTAAAAGATGATCAATAATTCATTGAAAATTAAACATACATGAGACCAGTAATTGGAAGAATAACATTACATCCATTAATCAGTATGAAATATGTAATACAATGGTAATACAAATAGGATAATTCGAATGATAAATATATGATTCGAATTACCAACATGGACTGAATCCGGAGCTAACTCAGTGTGGGAAAATTGCCACTAGAGCTCACTAATGCAACTCCGCATCACTAAAACAGTTCACAACCAATTTATCTAGTGAGGGTAGGTGAGTAAATGCACCCAACCTCCATCAAGTCATGCAAACTAGCGCTAGGGTGACTAAGAGTGAACTAACTGATGGGAATCACTACAGAATTGAACTTAAATTAATACCTACTAGGGTCAACTGATGGAGACTGCTGGTGGCACTCATATTAGGTTCCTAAATTATATGGATTGGTCCCTAGAGCTCTTAAACTCATGCAGACAGGCACAGTGAGTGGTAGGTGTCCCCTAGGTGTGTCTCCCATGTAGTAGTGAAGTGATGATAACCTCCTAAGCTAGGAAAAAGGACAAATAGACTATGTGGTCAAATGGAGGCTTAATTAATCCTAACACCCACCTTTAATCCTAAATTTGGACAACCTGGCTCCTCACAACTAAGGCCAATGGTCACCCATACAATCTAAATGAATTAAAATGATTTCTTAACAAACAAGCAAATGGGGAAAACCTCATGGTAAAACCACCCCCTCAAAATAAGCATGAAAAACCAAGATCAAGCTTTTATACTAAGAGAAAAAAAAATGTTCTTGAGTAAAAAATTGTGAAAATATTTCTGCAATATACATCTCTATGAAGCAGTAATGCAGTGTGATGGTTCTTGTGTGCACTAGTTTATTGGTACTGTGCATGTGAACCTCTCCATATTCTTCCAATCCGATGACAAATAGGATAAGTAGCGTTTCCTTTGTCTCTTCTTTCTAGAGGAAGAGTGAAATGATCTGATTTGTTCTTCAGTGAGCAGAATTGTTGATCAGACCTTACCATCATGAAGCATCTCTTTAGGAGGTTGTAGCACCTCTATGGAAGAAGTGAATTTTCTTTACATAACACAAGGCTCTCTTTTTGAAACTGGATCTTGTTCTTCTCATGTCAGATGACTATCTAGTCATGTTACTAGCTGCCTCAATAACCTTTTGAGCCCATTTAGGCCTAGGATTGGGAGTAGGGACTGTATTTGGATCTGGATCTGATTGAACTTCATATTCAATTCCATAAACTAATTTAACTTGGTCCTCTGCTTCTAATTCTGAGTATGGGAAAAAGTGTGAGAATGCATATTCCTTGGAGGCATGGTTTGCAACACCTTTCACTATAAGCTTCCTAGTTGAGATATCTGAGATCTCCACTGAGTTGGGACCAAATACCACTCACTTTGGTGATCCTATATGTTGCATATGGTATACAGAAAACAAATATGTAGCTAAGTAGGGTACATAGAGGAAATTATTGAACACTTCATGCCCTAACTTGATTGAACCCTTCACTTCACCTTAAATTTGAGTGTCATCACCCATGTGAATACTCGAACCATCAGTTAAAGTTGTAGTGAAGAGAATGATTCCTTAGATGCAAGCATGTAATTGGAAGCTCCTAAATTAATGAGGAAGGAATATGATTTTGAAAAACTAACCTTCAGTGCATGGAATCTCTCATCATGATATTCAGTCTTGTCTCCAGATTCAACCTTCCTTGTGCCTTTAGGGAGGGAAATATTGTGTTTCTCAAGGAGTTTTGTCATCTAATCTATGGTATTCTTATGACAATATTTCTCTGTATTGTTTCCTTTCTTACGGTAAGAGAACTTACCTTTGTCAAACCTCTGATGTTTGTCCTTCTTAGATCTCGAGGCTTCATCTGCTAGATCAAACTCTTCCTTAGGTTCGAATTTAGTGTTCCTTTTTTCTTTTCCTTTTTGCTTCCTCCTTTCTTGCGCATTCCTTGTCTCACTAGCTAAGACAACTTGATTTCAAGAGGATATAAGAGCTCCCATCTGTAATAAGTTGTTGTGTTCCTGTATTGGAGACTCTGTGAAGGAATCAAGGGATGGCATTCACCAATTAGGAGTAGTCAGTCTCCCAGAGTGAAAGGTAGATACAAACACCAAAAATTTTGGGCCAATTTTACTCAAAATTGAGAGCACCGATTCCCCATCCTTCTTCTCAATCCCACACTTCTTGCATTACATGACCAGTGACTTGAATCTTGAGAAAAATTGATTTATAGTTTTGAATTTATTGGGATGTAGTGCTACCAGCTCATTCTCTAGAATATGGCCTCTAAGCTCATCCTGCTTTCCAAACAAGGATTCAAGCTTATCCCATACTTCTTTCAAGGTTTTCATCCCATCAATATGGAATAGTATCTCCATAGAGATGTGGATGCACATGAAGCCAAAATATTCATCAAGCTTATTCAGATACTTTGATTTTTCAAGATATTATTGAGGTTCAACCTCTCTGCCCACGGTGACCCTGTATAGACCCTTTTTGTGCAAGATAATTTGCATATCTACCCTCCAATTAAGGTAATTAAAGGGTGTGAGGATTCTGGGAGTTAGAGTTGTTGAATTATCCATCTCATGGCTTCAACAACAACTATTTTTTCAGAAAATCTTTGAGTGTACCTACAAAAAAACTGCAAAACACTTCAATTTTCTATTAAACCAATTCAAACAGCCTCCACTTCGACATGTGCATTTTATTTGGGTGCATCACACCTATCTAGACTTCTCTGGACATAATCTAGAGGGAGCAAGGAAATAATACTAAGATTTATGTGGAACCCAATTGCTTCTGGTGCATCAATGTATTTTTCTGAGGTTTGAAAGTGGTCAAGATACCTGTTCTAATACATTGTTATATTTAATGAAGCATAGGACCTTCAGGCCTGCATGTATTCAATGAGAAAAGAAGGCTACAGAAGATAGAGAAGAATTCAGTAACAACTTATCATTAATTCATGGCAAATTAAACGCACATGAGACCAATAATTGGAATAATAACATTAAAGCCATTAACCATTATGAAATAAGTAATATAATGATAATACAAATAGGAGAATTCAAATTCCCTAAGATAGGATTTGAATCTACCAACCTGGACTGACTTCGGAGCTAACTCATCGTGGGAAAATCATGACTAGAGCTCACTAATGCAACTCTGTATCACTAAAATAGTTCACAACCAGTTAACTAAAGAGGTTGGGTGAGTAAATGCACCCAAACTCCCTTGAATCATGCAAACTGGTGCTAAGGGCACTACGAGTGAACTAACTCATGGGAATCAGAGAATAACTGAACATAATTGAATACCTACTAGGCTCAACTGATGGATATTGATCATGGCACTCATAGTAGGTTCCTAAATTATAGGGATTGGTCCCTAGAGCTCCTAAACTCATGTAGACAGGCATAGTGAGTGGTAGGTTTCCCCTATGTGTGTCCCCCATGCATTAGTGAAGTGATGATGACCTCCTAAAATAGGAAAACTAACAAATAGACTATGTGGTCAAAGGGAGGATTAATTAATCCTAACACATAGGATACCGTCTATGAGAATCATTGACTTGATACAATACAAGTCCATAGTTGATACAACACAAGACCAGTCTTAATAAAACACAAGACTCCAATATTGATACAACACTAGACCAGTCTTAATAAAACACAAGACTCCAATATTGATACAACACAAGATTCAAATATTGATACAACGCAAGATCATAGTACATGCATCCCTACCTCAATACATGAGGACATATATAATACTTGATACGACACGATGTCCTGACTTGATATAACACAAGTCCCTAACTTAATAGAACACAAGTTCCTTAACTTGATACAACACAAGTTTATTACTTGATGCAACACGTCTTGGAGAATGACTCTCGATGCTCTACATTTACCAAGTACAAGGACAGGGAAAAAATATTATGTAATCATTAGACAATTAGATTTTCCCATCCATTAACTATTTCCTTATTGAGAACAACACTCACCTATTGTCATTTCTTCAAATGACGGTGTAATTTGTTTTCCTTCCTTCAATTATTGGGGAAAAAAATATCCATGGCTTTTATTTCTCTTGCAATGGTGGTTATAGAACCACCCCAACATAAGGAAACGATTGTTTAAATTCCATGCAATTGGAAAATTAATTCAAAATTAAAATTTCACCTTCTTCCTATAAGGTTTATCGAATCTCAACCCTGCTAATCTATATTGTTATTTTAATCTCTTTTATATGGTTTATAACTAGCATTATGTGATTTGTTATGAGAAGCAATTTAGATAAATGTGCAACCCAATATTGACATTTTCATTTATGGAATATTGTATAATATGATGTTTTACAAAGCTAGTAATAGTTTTATGAGTGTGACAGTAAGGTCACAATATTTATGAAAACATCATACTGCATTAGATGATAAATACTCTAGACTGAGTCAAGTTCAAATGTATCATCATGAATAATGCATTTATTTTGTTAAATTATTTTTCTTGGATATTTTGGTGTGTCGTCTGAATGTGCGGAGACATGAGACGTGTTTTTCAATCTATCCTACACATGGATGACAGGGTCGTATGAAGGATCTATCAAGTTCTATTGGTATATGAGAAGTAGTGTATTTTCTTCTACATACTAGAACTCTTTTCTATGAAGGATTTGAAATGAATGATTAATTTTTCTTATCGACTTAATGATTCCTTGTGGGTAGACCACGAACTTGATCATTCATGAGGTTATTTAAGGGGCACTCAATAAGAGAATATGAAACTTTATTTCTTAATAATCCTCTAGTCTCGCAAACAAGGTAGTACATACCACTTTCCCACTAAACAATAATACTTTAAGGGCATAATAAATTATTACACCTTACATAACACACACACACACACACTTGAAGGGTGTGAAGAGTCATGGAACCCTTAGTATTAAACATAATTATTGAAAATATTGAAAAATAAATTTAGGCATAAATATATTGTTAAGTATGAACGAAGTTAAAAGAAAGCATGTGTCAATACTAGAGGAATAACTCCTGAATGAATTTCTTTATTCATGATATTAACAGTTAATTTATACAAAAAGATATGATTGTTAAGATTCACCTTCCCAAGATGAAACCTTCATATTCCTTATTACTTCCATATGTTACAAATTCATTAATCATGTAGGATTATAATTCTAACACCCCCCCCCCTCGCTTAATTTGAAGGGGTGTTTGTGAGTCTGATCATTTTTCTAATTTTTTCTAAATTTTCTCTTCCAAGCGCTTTGGTGAAGATATTTTCAATTTTCTCATTCATGGAACAATGTATTAAATGAACTCCATTGGCCTCTACATGATATCGAATCAGATGGTATTTCATGTTGATGTTCTTGGTCCGATCATGGAATTCAGGATTCTTGTTCAACTTGATTGCAGAAGTAATGTTGATCAGTAGGGGAGTGGATTTCTCATTTTTCCCTTGCAAATATTCAAGTGTTTTCTTGAGTTGCATAATCTCCTTTATTTTTCCATAGCAACCACATATTCTTCCTCTATTGTAGAGTCTGTTGGAACTGATTGTTTGCATGATATCCAAGAGATGCCTAATGATCCAAGACTCATGAGGTAGCCTAAAGTAAACACTCATGTCCCTTTGTCGCCATCAAATTCTAAATCAAATTACCAAATAATTTTGAATTTATCCACCTTATAATACCTTAGTCCAAAGTCTGGAATCCCCTTCAAGTATATTAGAACTCTTTGGAAACATACCAATTTCCTTCACAATGTTTTTGCATGAACCTTGAAAGGATCCCAACAACAAATGAAATATATGGTCTTGTGTTTCTAAGGTAGATTAAGCTTCCCATAAACCATCAGTACTTGGTCGCATCCTCAAATTATTTTCCTTCATTTGATGTGAAGTTCAAATTATGTTCCATTGGAGTAGAGAGAGGGTTGCACTATGTCATGCCAAATATGTTGAACAAATTTCCAATGTACTTCTTCTGGAGATTAATGTATACTTGGTATTTTTAGTCACTTCAATTCCCTATTCTTGAAGGTGTCTGAAATTTGTCCTCTCAAATCCCTTCTTCAACTCTTTCTTCATGGATTCAATATAGATTTCATTGTTCCTTGTCATCAAAATATAATATACATACACCACAAGATATGCAATAGATATTACAACTTTCTTCACAAATAGTGTTGCATCATCAAGACTAAAATGTTTGAAATTTAACTTCAAAATATGCTCGGTTAGCTTTCTGTACCATGCCTAAGGTGTTTTTTAGGCCATACAATGACTTGAGGTGTTTGCTTAACTTTTGTTCTTTCCCTTTCACAATGAATCCCTTTGTTTGAGACATGAAGAAATTCTCTTTCAAGTCTCCATTCAAAAAAGTCATCTTCACATCCACCTGATGAAATTTACACCCATTATATGCAACCAAAGACAAAAAGGTGTGGATGGTATCCCATTTGTTGAGGGGGAGAAAGTATATTCAGATTCAATGATTTTCTTTTGTGTGTAACCTTTCACCACAGGCCTCGCCTTGTTCTTTTCAAGTGAACCATCATATTTGTACTTGTTCTTGTATACCTACTTGCATCCAAATGGAGAGTCTAGCAACTTATGGCGCAATTCTTAATGAGAACATCATATTTGTTCTACATGGATTCTTTCCACTCATAATTAGAAACAAGTTATACAAAGGAAGTGTTTTAAGGTTATAGATAAATTCAATTCACAATCGTATGATACATCCACATCTTCTAAATTACCTTAGTTTGAATTATCGTCACCTCCTACAATATCTTATCTAGTCAAACATCTTGTTCCCATATTTCCAAATTAGTTTGAATGGACACTTTCAAATGTCTTTGTGACCCATTTCAGAACTTTCCATGAAGGCCCTTGTTAATCAACTAGTGGTGCTTCATTCTCTTCAAGATTCAATCTTCTAATCATTTCAATAACATTATCCAATTGAACTTGTTGTTCTTGTGAAGCGGAAACAACCTCTTCTTCATGAGGAGGTGTTTGTGCTACAATAGGAAATTCTAGAGATTGATACAAGATAGGGATCACACCTTCAATATGTGGAATTTCTTTATCAACTTCATAAAAGGTATTTATAAGGGAAATGTTTCTAGACAATCAAGTTGTCTTTCAATAGAATCGTCGTTTTTATTTATTTCAACAAAAATGACATTTGTAGAAAGAATAAACTTTTTGTTTGCCTCATGTTAAAGACAATATTCCTTCGTGGTGTTTGAGTACCTAAAGAAAATGCATTTCCAACTCTGTGCACCAAGCCTGTCTCTTTGTTCCTTTGGTATCAAGGATGATAGCAGGTGGAACCAAAGACCTTGAGATTCCTCACCGAAGGGATGTGACCATAACACATTTTGTATGGAGTTTTGTTTCCAAGAGCATGAGTTGGAATTCAATTTCTTAAATAGATTGCGCGTCACCTCAAAACATCAATTTAACATTCTTGAAGAATAGCATGGATCACACCATATTCAAAATAGTTCTATTCATTCTTTCTGCCACACCATTCTATTGAGGATTGTCTGAAAATGTAGTTATATGTTTAATACCATGTTGATGAAGTAGTTTTCAAAATCATTATAAGTACTAAGTGCACCAATGTGAGATTGTGCTTCATTTTCAATCCATACATGAAATTTTTTGAATGTTTGAAATGATTTAGATTTTTTATTTAATAAATATACCCAAAACATTATAATGTAGTCATCAACAAAGGTCATGAGATATTTATTACCATTGGCGGAAGGAAAAGGCATGGGGCCACATAGGTTATAGTGTATTAGCTCTAGCTTTCTACATGCTATGAATTTGGACTCATGAAATGGTAGCTTATTATGTTTTCCAAGAATACATGCATAAAATTGTTAATATGAAAAGTGGATACATGCAGGGATGATTTTAAGGAACCATACTTAATTAGAAGTGTATAAATATTGGCGAATCTTACCAATTCTTAAAACACCAACTATAAAATGTTTGGCGATATTTTTCAAAAAAATATTTTAATTTCCAACGATTTTATATCATTTATATAATAATTTGGCAATTTTTAAGGTGAAAAAAGTTTACACCATCAAAATTGGGAGAAACAAGGCTTCAAAAAATGCAAAATGGCGAATCTTTTTTTGGAGAAAAACCCCTAAACATATCCCATGGGCTAAATTTCGCCCCTAAAATTATCCCTGGATACATGTAACATGCTAAACAAACTTGTATTGTGTCAATCAACACATAAGATGAATGGGCATGCTATAGAATTCATTCATACCATCAATCCAAGGTAATTTGGATTTATCCATAATGTCTTCGTAGGTATGTTATTCTTGCAGCTAGGGTTACCCCCTAGCTCCATGCAGTTGCGTTGTTGCAGAAAATGCTTATGCTCCCCCTTATCCAAAGCTTGTCCCTACAGGGACTTCTCTTGACCAGTCACATGGAATCCTCTCAGGGAGGGGTAGAAGGCCCCTCCCACATGAATTTCGTAGCTAAAATGATAAGGCCTGATACTATTCTTGCTACCACTCTGCAGATTGAAACTAAAGAGATCCCCATCTCACAAAACACTACGCTGAATGGAACTCAGAAATATCCAAAGGTGAATACATCCAATAACGACTTCCATGGTACTAGCACGTGCATAGCCAAGGTCGCGGAACATCCCTTCATATTCCTCCCAGTAGAACGCATAATCTCTGGTGCTTAGCACATGAAATATCATGCACTCATCGGTAATTTTATTGGCATCTGTGACCACAGAGCAAGCCCTTTAAGGTTGGATAGCCACAAAATGGAATCCCCTTGCTCACTTTGACCTGCAAATTGGTTCCAAAGGATTATTTACCATCATCTTCCACATACTTGATGATAAAGTTAGGGTTAAAGATGGAGGCCCTTACTTCTTCAACTCCATTGGCTTGTATCTTCGCAACTGGACAGAGCATTTTAGTTCAAACAAAGAATATTTCACCTGGGACCCAATCTGGATTCGCATGTACTTCCTACCACTTGAGTACTAGGATAAGGAAACGCTCAAGGACATAGGAAACACTCTAGGAAACTTTTCAAATTTGCAGAGTAGACAAAGCACAATAAGTACACCTTTTACGCAAGAATATTTGTTTACATGCACATAGAAAAATCTCTTCCAGACTCGATCAGTCTTACACGAGAGGAATTAAAATGGATCCAGCCTCTTGACTATGAGCATGTTCCTTTTAGATTTCATAAATGCCATGAATATGCCATAGTTGTACAAATACTTCCCCTTAAACAAGTACATCCTGAATTATTGGCCAACAGAAGACAAGGATGGAAAGGGTTTTTAGAAATATGGAAAGACGAGGTGCCATAATTGCAAGCCTCCCTCTATGAAAAGAAAAGCAAACTCTCAAATAAATAGCAACAACTTTGTCACCCTAGATGGGAAACCATAGCCCCCCTACACCGGGATAAATGAAGAAGGACTAGATCCTGAGAAGATGCACCAAGAGAAACACAAGTAAAAAGTGACATAATAAGACACCATCCATTTCACAGCTTCATGGCTAGAACCGCTAACAGGAAAAGAAACTTCATCACATTAGGAATCTGGACCACTCAAGAAGGTAGTTAACCCAATCCCTAACGTACTTATGGATGAATAAATGGGAGATGTATAACTTGGGGATTTGGATCTACTAGGTATGGAATATGCATGCACCTAAAAAGCATACATCTCCATCCCGCCAAGGCAGATCCAACTTCTAAAGGAATCCCTAGCCAAAGCAAAAGCTAAAAACAAACCAGGAGTTTATAATGTACCCCAAAAGGAGAAGCAAGATGCCCAAAGGGATAACAAGAAGTGAGGTTGCAACACTAACTTACAAAGAATCAATACCCTTGGAACAAGGTTAGTGGATTCAGGGCAATATGCCTAGTTAACATAATTTTTCCCTTCCTTATCTCCTGGTTCTTAATGAAGTTAATCTACTAGAATGTAAGAGGCCTAAATGGGCAATTGAAACACATAATGTTGAAGTGGAATATTCTTTAGGATATTTCGGCATTGGTGTTTCTGTAAGAAATAAAAAATTTCAGTCACACTCTTCAATCCGTAATGGATAGAATTTGGAAAGGAAGCTAAGGAGTTGCAACAGATGCAAATGGTGCCTTGGGGGGAATATCCATAGATTTGAATCCCTCTTTTATTTTGTTGGGATATTTTTTATTTACTTCTCACTCTTTTTCAGCCTCCTTCCACATTCTTGGTACTCAGATCCATGGATGTTTCTTAAATGTGTATGGGCCTTAATCCCCAACCCTTAAGCTCAAACTCCTATATTACATGGAATGGTTCATCACCCAGCATGCAAACTCCCTTGTTATTCTATGGGGGTACTTCAATATTATAACGTCCCTCCAAGATAAAATAGGAGGGCAATGAACCTTAACCACAGAGGACCTTATCTTTAAAGCTCATATAGAAAATTGTATCCTTGTCAATATCACCACCTCAAATGGATTCTTTACTTGTAACAATCGAAGGGTGGGAGAAAAGCAAGTTACAATGCGTATTGACTGATTCCTAGTCTCAGAGAATTTTTTTGAATCTAGGGGTATCCTCATCACTTACGTCCTCCCATTGGAGGGGTCTAATCACTAACACATCTGCTTATCTTCACAAAACATAGTAATCAAGATGCATTTCCCTTTACACTTTGAAATTTTTTGGCTATCTCATACTAACTTTCAAGACTCTTTTCAAACTTAGTGGGTGAAAATGCAGGTGTCTGGACACTCAAAAATGGCCATCATGCATCAAAAACTCAAATTACTAAGTACCAATCTTAGGAGTTGGAATCAAAATACCTTTGGAAACATCTTTACATCCAAAAGCAACTTGGAAAAGGAGTTGGAGCAAGTTCAACAATCAAGCATGGATCATGGTCAGATGGAGGATAGTAAGCTCAAGGATAAATAAATCACAGCTCATCTTGATAAGTACTATGAGGAAAAGAAAATATTATGGAGACAAAAATACTAGATTGCTTGGCTAAAATAAAGTTAAAGAAATACAACTTTCTTCCACCGCTCCACGGTGCAGGACATAAGGCATAATCACATCTCCACTCTCAAAATTAAGGAAGGAACGATCCTGGAAGAACATGAGAAAATAGAATAGGAACTGGTCCATTTATTTCAGGATCTCCTCACCAAAATAATCCCCCCTTGGAACAGAGCTATAGAACGAGTAATTGAGCACATCCATAAAATTCTCACAGTCGAACATAATGCTTCCCTAATTAAGGTCACCTCAATGCAAGAGGTTGAGATAGTAGTTAAAAATATAAGTCAAGACCTTGGTACTGGATGAGTTTACTATTATTTTTTTCCATCACTACTGAGATCTACCAAAATAAGAAATTTTGGAGCTATTTGAGGAAAATCAAAAAAAGAAATGGTTACTGCTTGCACTCAATGCCACTTTCCTCACTTTAGTGCCCAGGGAGAATGGAGTTTCTCATCCTCATAAGTTCTAGCACATATCACTTTGCAATGTTATTTACAAAATCATTACAAAACTTGTAACCAATATGCTCAATATTCTCTTACCTTTTCTGATCTCCCCTAAGAAAACAGGTTATTTGGAAGGATGTAAAATCATCAACGGTATTATTTAGCCCATGAAGTCACCCACTCCCTAAAAGTTACCAAATATCCTGGGATAATCATTAAGCTTGACCTCTCCAAAGCTTTCGACAAGCTTAGTTGGGAGTTCATAGAGAATATGCTTCTTATTTTGGCTTCATTCAATCCTAGACCCATTGGGTCCTCCCACTCACTCCCTTTTCTTTTTTCTCCATTTTGGTCAATGGATCATCAATATCCACAACCTTCTCCCCTTCTAGAGGCATCCTTCAAGGAGATCCACTCTCTCCTTTCCCCGTCAGCCTTGTTGCAGAAGGCATGGGAAGGATTTTAAAAGTTGATATTATAGTCAGATCTCTCTAAGGCCTCTCCCTACATGGAAATTCCCCCTTAGCTTACCAACAATTTGTTGATGATAACCTCCTCTTTGCAAACCCTTCAGTTCAAGAAGGTTTCACTTTCAACAATTTTTTGCATTCCTTCTTGGCTGCCTCAGGAAAAACTATCAACTTAGAGAAATCTTGAATCTTCTTTATTAACATGGATTCCATCACTCAACGTAATGTGGATCACATCCTTGGGTTTTCGGTGTCAACCCTCCCTTCCAAATACCTTGTAGCACCACTTTTCGACTCTACCATCAAGCACTCTTCCTAGAGAGAAATTCTTGACAAAATTGAGAACAAATTTCTTCTTGGACCTTTAGATCTCTAAACTTAGCCATCGGACTTATTCTCCTCAAATATGTCCTACAGTTCATGCCCATTTATCTTTTCTCTGTTCTCACAGTACCGAAGTTGGTTCTTAAATCTATATGAAAACTTCAATGTTCTTTCCTTTGGGGAGGTGACAAAAGTAGGCACAAGTGGGCCCTAGTCAAATGGAAAACAACCAGTCTTTTGCCAAAGCATGAAGGGGGCCTTGGGGTATGGGACCCAAAAATAAACAATGAAGTTCATTATGCCAAAATCTGGTGGAATTGGATGACAAAAAATGATACACCGTGCACACATCTATGGAACAATAAATGTTAATAATTGGGTAAAAACTCAGCTCACTCGCTATGAAATAAACCCCTTGGATCCCTAATCTGGAGAGTAATTAATCGTCAACAAGCTTTGGTTCAACAACATAGTTTCTGGGAAATTAGAACTATATCCTAGGCTAACTTCTAGCATGATTCATGGCAGCAATTTCCAAGATTACATAGCCAATTTGATATTCCAAAACTATAGACCCTCGTGCAAAGGGATAATAGAAATGTGGTTAAGGATTTCTGGGTTCAACCAGCCCACTCCCCTTTCAGAGTTTGGAAGGAGCCTACTCTCTAGGGGTTTTTGGTGGGAATGATTACAGAGAAGCCATTTGGAAGGAGCTTTAGAGGAGGTAGATTAGGATAAGACAAGGTAATGGTACTATTATATGGGAGCACAAGCCCAAAGGCTCCTTTACAATTAAAGAATCCTACTTCGTGCGAACCCAAAGGAAGACTGGGCAACTAGATCCCATTTGGAAGAGAATCTAGGAATTAAAATTTTGGCCAAATATTTAAACTTTTCTATGCTACTTTCCCATCGGAGTATCCTTACATGGCATAACTTGGTAAAAAAGGACTTCCAGGTTCCCTCTTGTTGTGTCTCATGTGGGTGTCATTCAGAAACCATTGACCATCTTCTGGATTCCTACAAACTAGACTATGAGTTATGGGACAAGGTTGTTTATCAATCCAGAAGATCCAATTGGGTCAGGGGAAATGTTGTCCAAAATCTTCAATAATGGGAAGAGAAACTATTCTAGATTTCTTGACCCAACTGATTATGGGTGCATATTCCCAAGTTCGTGGTATGGAACATATGGAAGGAAATAAAACAATGAATCTTTGAAGGGAAACATAGGTCAATTGCTGATATATGGAAAAGTATTCACGAAAACCTGCAAGAAAATATCTTTATAAAGGTTTGGAACGACATTGATTATCCTGTTCTACCATCAAAACATCACATTTTACAAATTTGGGTCCTCGACCAGTGGAATTTTCCTCTCTATTCCATACCTCCAAAAATTGACACAACTAGTCCTGAATGCTGGGGTGTCCCTCTAGGAGGCTTCTTCAAGCTCATCTTTGATGGTTCTTAGAAAGGTAATCTAGGAGATGCAAGTTTCGTGGGAGCCATCAAGGATTCCTATGGATCCATTCTAAGAGTTGTTTTTGGATACATGGGACATGATAGCAACAATGCTGCTGAGCTAGCTGGTATATTAGAAGGAATTATGATCGCTAAAAATATCATTTTACTCCCTTTAATTGTTGATGGGAACTCCTAGATCGTTCTTTCTTTGGCAGTACGTCTTCATAGCGATGCCCATGCGGTGAAGCTCTCACCTAGTTGGAGGCTCAAACACGATCTAAGTCGATTAGCATATATCTCATCACAAACAAGATCCCTCACCTTCCTTCACATAAGGAGAAAATATAACTTCTTGCAAATCGCCTAGCCAATGAGGGGGTGGAATGCAGTTCTACTCTATAGGAGGGAAATTCGATCTCTATCAAGCCAGAGGCCCTGGTCCAGGATTGTCAAGAAATTTCCATAAAATACTTTTCCCTACTAGATGTGGGTGATTCACTAGTGTCAATACCTAGATGACCCAAATTGCATGGACAGACAGGCCAAAATCATGGCGTTTGAATAATGCAAGGGTTAATTGCTATGGACATTGGGAATCAAGTCACATTTTCTCTGGCTGTTGGAATGTTAAGTCATCTGGAAATGGAGCGCCATAGCTAATGTACGATGGACTATGTGTTGGGTTTAATGGATGGAAAACTCTCACATGTGACCGGGCTCATTTTCGAGAGGATAACCATGGATGTTGGGGTGAGATTTAGTCTCACTTCTACAGGGCTTCTAGCAAACTCAATTATGTTGGTTTCTTTCTATGTCGACGACATTGTTCACTGGGATTGATTTATGTCAAGGAAAAAAGGCACTCCTAAGCGGGGTGGTGCTGGTAGTGGAGGATCCAAGAGAAATATCGACTTGGTAACAATGGAAGGCTACACTAGGAAAATTTCCATGTCGGTGTGGTGCTTTATTGATGATTGGGAATCCCTCATGGTCTCCGAGCATCTAGCTTCTAGAATTAATAGTGGTAGAATTAATCATTATTGGATGGCTAAAAACATGATGGGTGTTTTAATCTATTCACCAATATTCTTGTTCTCATGTCACCTAGTGGTTGAATTTGTCAAAATTGTAATGGCGCCATTTATCTCTGTCATGTTGGGTTTCCTGGTTCAGGGAAGTCTTTTTTTGTAGTTTTGAACAAAAATTTCAGTTTTTTTAACAATTGGATGGGTGGCTAAACCATCTCATACCTCCTTAAGTTTCTAACATTTTTTTCTTATGTAATTTGATACAACTGTTAATGAAAGATTACATCTTTACAAAAAAAAATATAGGTATCACATTGTTTCAACTTCTTTGGAATGGTGGGAAAACTATAAACACCCTTCTTTTTCAACAAATGGAGACTATTATAGTTTATGTGTCCATATAAATCATTCCATTAAATACTAGATGACAATGTATCTTTTTCATGCTGAGAGAGGTAGGAAAAATTCGGAACTCTTGTGAATGATCTTTTCAGCTTCAACAACTTTCAATTTTCGTATCCAACCATGATGACCTAGTTGTCAGAGCACTTACTTATTTCTACTATTACATCAAACATGTGGATGGAATGGAATTGTTGTTGAATCTTCACCGGGGACAATAGGATTCAATATGACTTTGAAGTATAGAGAACATTATGCAACAAAAAGTCAAGGAATCTAGGTAGTTTGAGTATAATTGATCCAATTCCTGTTGGTTTGAGGAAGGAATTATCTGCAAAATATACTATGCCATATATATTTTCATTTACTTCCTCAAAACAATATTTTTCTAAATGTCATGTGGGATTTTGCACCAGTGTCAAGCAACCAAGTATCTTTCCAAGATGAAAATGATCTAATCTTATTTATTCTAATATTATAGTGTGCAACGATAAAATGAGCAAATTCAGGAGCTATACCAATCTCTTAGGATTTAAATTTTTCCTCTTTCTTTTGATTATGCCTCTCTTTGACTATATCCTAAGGATCCCAACAGTGATATGCATCATTTCCATTCTTCCCACAGCATCCACAGTGTAAATACAATCTCTTGTTTGTATTGTTTATGCCCCCTACTTCCGAAATCTTTTCTTTCATGCCTTATTTCATTGTTCTCTCCCTTGGAAGTTTCTTTTGACTAGCTCTTTTCTTTATGAGCAAGGCTCAACGTCTCTATAGTGGGATAGAGGGTCTTCTTTCCAAAATATTTTTCTCTGTGGAAAATCTTATGCACCAAAGAGTCAAAGGTGAGGTCCTTTAGTTTGTCAGACTAGCTTAAAGTGATTCAAGGTAGTGTGAATGTATGGGGTAGAGGAATTTGACGAAGGAAGTGAGTGGATAGTCTAGATTCATACCAGTGGCATTGATATTATGCATGGTTGCTTTAATCTCAGATGCAACAATCATAGGATCATTGTCTTTCATTTCTAAATTGAAGAACTTTAACATCAACTAAATTAGCTCTAACTCTTAATGTGAGTCATATAGGTATTTAAATCATTTTAAGGAACAAAAACTAGATGTTGCATGTAATATGTGTTGACTCACCTCTTCGGTTACTATGGTATTAATCAATGCCAATGCCTTATTGTCTCTAGTCTTCCACAAAACATATGATGCATATGAGGATATTACTCATCTCTCAAAGTGCAAGTTAGGGGTATAAAGTTGATTAGGGGTATGTGGTTTTATATATGTTTGGATTTAATATTAATTGGGGGCCAATGTGAATATAATTGTTAACATTTATTAAGATTATAATGGTTAGGGGTTGTTTTTTAAGGGGTTTGTGTGTTTACATGGGTTTAGGGCTAAGATCAAATAGGATCAAGGAGTTTATATGGATTAGGGATTAATAGGGATAGGTAGGTTAGGATGTTTGCAGGGTTATATGTTTTGAATATTTGGGTTGAAAGGTATCAAGGGGTAGTGGTGTAGTGGTCAATAATTAGTGGATTAGGAGTTAGCGCCAAGTTAGCAGGGTTGTAGTCATCAATTGCTAAGGACACTTACAATTTTATGGGGTTACAATTGTTAGAATTTAAGGTCAGTTAGGGGAAAGTGGGATTATAATGGTTTTGATTTAGTTTAAATTTAGGGTTAGTGGGGTTTCAAGGGCTATGTATTTATGGTTAATAATAACCAAATCTATGGAAAATTTTATGACATTAAGTTGTATGGTCCTTGGGATCATTATAGTCACTCACATGCAAGTATCTCATCAACATTTAGAGCCCAAAATGATATAATTATGTGTGTGTTGTGTGTTTCAATCATCGTTGGAGTTTATGTGTGTGTGTGTGTGCATGCAAAAAAAAAATGATATAGTTATGATATATCAAGAAAGGTACGACCATTACTACTCCAAGGAAGAAAAAATATTTTAATCTAAAAATAAATTTCAAATATGAATCATTGATTGAATAATTTTATATATAAGTTTGTAAACATGTTTTATCAACATATTTCATCTTTTTGTGCAACAAATAATTCATATTAAAATTCATTAAACATTATATAATAATAATAATAAATTATTATTGTAGAAAAATGACATTAGATGATTTTAACTAGAGTTAAACATTGTATTGTGTCTCTAATTTAGATCAATGATACACAATAAATTTTATAAATCAAACAACATCAACATGACATGAAAAGACATATAAATATACACGTACAATATCAACATACATCAACATCAACAATATATGAGAATGAGCAGTGATCAACTGGGAGCGAGCAGGGAACGAACTTGATGCTGGTGGAAATCTCTGGTAGAACCGATTATACACATTGTTTTAGCGGGGGTTTTTTTTGGTTTTTTCCCTCTACATCTGATTTTGTGTAGATGTGTCATATTATTTGATGGCGTTGAATAGTGGCACTGGTCTTTTACTTGGTCTTGCCCTGTACACATAGGATATATTTCTAGAGCAGACCCACTCTGGTCTGGGAGTTACTATGGGTCCTCATGATTGGTGGGTGGATAGAACTATGTTATTTCTCTGTGGCTTGTTGTTTATATGACAATACTGGCACTATTCTTGTTTTCATAACTGTCTTCGTCAGTCTTGCCATTTGTCGTCCATTTCATCTGTGCAGTGCATGCTGTCTGGTTATTTACTGGATTCTCGGGGCTTTATACTGTTTTTGGGGTTACTTCATTTGACCCATTGTATCTTACAATACACTGGTTATTTGCGGGGTCCTATAATGCATGGTGGACCTTTCCTTGGATGTCGCCATGGCTCTGGTGTGTGGTAACTTACTATACCACCTGGTTTTCCTCATCTTGCAATTTTTGAATTTGCATTTATGATGGGGGCTCGGTTGGTTATTTGTCTTAATTGTCACTTGGTTTTCATTGGCTTTACATCCTGGGGGCAATGAAGGTTGCAGTTATTTTTCATTTTTTGGAGCCTGAACTATTTATTAAGGCCTCCATTGGGATGGGGGGCTGATTAATGCATTAGTTGGGCCTTTTGGAAAGGTGGCATTTGTAGTTATTGGTCTGTCATCGGGCACATTTTTACACATATATATTGGTTGCGACATTTATGTGATATCCTACCAGATCTGATGGTGGGGGCAGGTGTCACGTTCTCAGATCTTCTGGATCCTAATGATGATATCATTTGGAAGGATGCAGGTCTCTATATCTCGGATGATGCATTACGTCTTAAATTTGGTCTTGGGGGTAGTCATGTACGTGGGGTGGCGGACCCTTGCAGTAATTATACTGGTGATGGGGATTGTCCGGAGGTATTATTGCCCCTTGAGCCTACAATTGATCGTGATATACTGGCGATCATTGATGACTGTCATATTGCTGATCTTAATATCCCTTCTGCACTCATCTCGTCTGGTACTACTGGTCATATTTCTCAGAAGCAGCCATCTGGTCGGCGTGATACTGTGAAACCTTGGAAGCCGCAGAAGAGGGGGCCGAGGATGCTCCTGGGGGATGACATTGGGCTTGCTGCTGTGACTACGATGTCTATGACGGCATTGGTAGGAAAATTTAGTTATTGGTCTTGCTCTGGACGGGATGTGGAGAACTTCGTCCGTGATCATTGGTGTCCATTACTTACATATATGCCGGAGGTTATTAAGTTGGCCAGGGGGTGGTACTGTTTTATGTTTCGGAGCTTGGAGGACTCTGCTGCTATCTTATCTCGGACCTGGCTTCGGGGTATGGGCAGCTTGATGCTCAAGAGGTGGAGTCATCTCTTTGACCCTGAGAAGGAGGTATTACTCATCCGACATTTATGGGTTCATCTATCGAACTGTCCACTTTGCCTGTGGAATTTGGATGCTTTCACTGCAATTGGCAATCATCTGGGACGCTTCTTGCATGTGGAGCCATCCATGCTGGAGGGGTTGGATCGCCACATCGGTAAGATATTAGTAGAGATTGATTTATCGCAGGGTCTTATGGCTGATTTGGACATTGTTTGGAGGGGACATACTTTCCAGATCGCATTGGATTATTGGGGCCTTCCATTTAGGTGCACGACATGTAATATGGTGGGACACCTGAAGGCACAATGCACGGGCCGTCCTATATCTCAGCAGAACTATCCCGGTTTGATATCTGATCCATCTCCGAACGGCCTTCAGTCTGAATCGGACGTGGCAAGACAGAGCTCATCGTCGATGGACCTTACATCATTAACTCCTCCGGATCTACAGTTGATTGGTATGTTTCAATTATACTCTCCTTCATTGTTTGCTACTTTATCTCTGGAGGATTTTTTCCGCTTAAAAGCCTCGGTCCTCAATGAGCATCATATTCTTCAATCTGGTTCATTTTCGGAGGGACAGGCTCCCATTGGGGTACCTCCTGGGGTGGTGCTGGAGGATTTCCCACGGGCCGCATCTCCCTTGTTATCTTTTAGTGTTCCGACCTATGCTGAGGTATCTAATGTACCTACTACACTGGATTCTGAGGAATCATGTGCCCTGGAGGGGAGGGCGGAGTGTAGTGTTGGTGATGCTGGGCCTTCACTGGGACTAGTGGGGACTTTTGCACATCCGGTCGAGTCTGTATCTATCTCAGATGTGCTCCCCTCATATAGAGACGTTCTTCAGCATTCGAAGCTTCCGGTATATAAGGGTGGCAGGGTCATTCTTGATCATCCTTCATCCGTTACGGGGTCTGAGAGCTTACGGATTAATGATCCCAAGGACTGTATTAGTGGGGGTTTGGACCCGGAATTTTCACCCCTGAAGACTCGGAATGCCAGGAAATTAAAAGGGATATTATCTGATTCTCCTCTTGTGTCACCTTCTACATCCAAACACCCTCGGGCCCTTAGAGAGCAGAAGGCCCTGGCCAGGGGTTTAAAATGATTATTCTCTCTATGAACATTCGTGGGGTAGGGGGTGCCCCTAAATTACGTGCCCTCCGCAGGATTTTTGAGATCGTCCGACCTGATGTTATTTTAATACAGGAAACCATGGTGCCTGCTGATAAGGCTATTGATGTATTATCTAAGGTGGTGGGGAGTTGGCATATGAGTGCAGTGGATGCTACTGGCCGATCTGGGGGATTGCTGACTGCCTGGAATCCTTATCGGGGAATTTTTGATGTTTATAAGTCTGATGCAGGTATTTTATTGCTTGGTAGGTTCATGAATGGAGTACAGGTGAATAAGATCCTCAACTGTTATGGGCCATATCATGATAGGATTCCATTTTGGAATCGCATTCAATCTAGTGGTTTTTTGAGGGAGAGAGGATTGATTATCGGGGGTGATCTTAATTTCACCTTATCTTCCCGTGAAACCTGGGGTTGCACTCGACTGGATCCGGATGCTGAATATTTTTATAATCTATTTAGGGATGATGGTATGATTGATGTGGAGCCATCTATTTTTCGCCCGACTTGGCAGAACGGACGTGGGGGTATGGCTGGTATTGGCAAGCGCTTGGATAGATTCTTAGTGGAAGCGGATTATCTGGAGCAGATGCATACTTATAGGACGTGGGTTGTGCCTTATAAGATATCAGATCATTTTCCCATTGTATTACAGTGGGAAATGGGAGGTGATCGGATCCAATACCCTTATAAATTTAACGCGACTTGGCTGTCTATGGTTGAATTTGAGCAGTTTGTACATAGGACATGGTTGAACTTGGTGGTGGATGACAATCTATCTCCTATGCGGCAATTGGTATTGAAACTGCGTCTTTTAAAGGTGGAGGTGAAGAATTGGGAGAAGATTCACAAGGCTGCAGATTTGGAGGAGTTGGTAACACTTGAACATGATATTGCTAATATACTAATGGACTTTCCGGCGGGTATACCTGATGTGGAGGTCAGTAATAAGATGAGAACTCTAACTGTATCACAGCAAAACATTTTGAGACGCAAGGAGGAGACGGCTCAACAGAAAAGTCGCATACATTGGATTGAGAATGGAGACAATAATACTAAATTTTATCATTTATATGCCAATGCCAGACGGAACCACAAACATATCTGGGATATGGAGATGGAAGATGGGACTGTCATTTCCAACCAGGCGGATCTTGAACTTGCGGCTTTTTCATACTTTCAATCTGTATATAAACAACAGGATAATCTTTCTATTACTACACAGATGGAGCTCATATTGAAGTACCCGAGGATGTTTGAGGAACTGGAGGGTGCTCGGCTTTTTGCACCTGTCACCTTGGATGAGATACATGCTACATTGAAGGTATTTGAACTTTCTAAGAGCCCAGGTCCAGATGGTTGGACTGTAGAATTTTTCCTACATTTTTTTGAACTGATGGGACCAGATTTACTGGCTATGGTGGAGGAAACTAGGACTCAGGGAAGGGTATGTGGCTCTTTGAATTCTACTTTTGTGGCACTTATCCCTAAGTCGGATAAGCCTTTATCCTTCGCGGGGTATCGGCCGATATCACTGTGCAATCTAATTTATAAGATTATTACCAAAATTATTGCTAATCGGCTGAAGAGGGGGTTGTCCTTGGGGATATCTGATGAGCAGTTTGGTTTCCTAGAAAACCGCCTGATTACTGATGCTATTGCTATTGCTCAGGAAACCATTCATAGCATTAAGGTGAAGAACAAGAAAGCACTGGTATTGAAATTGGACCTTATTAAGGCATATGATAGGGTGGACTGGGGTTTTTTAAGATTGGTCTTACTCCAGATTGGTATACCTTTGCATACCACAAATTGGATTATGGGCTGTGTGGTTTCTGCAAATTATTCGATACTGGTCAATGGTAGTCCTATTCCTTTCTTCACGGCTTCGAGGGGCTTGCGACAGGGTTGCCCGTTATCACCGTTTTTATTTCTTCTCATCGTGGAGGGCTTTAGCAGGATGATTAAAGGATTATCTGAACAGGGGGATATCATGGGTATTGAGGTGGCTGCTGGTATATTTATTACCCATTTATTATTTGTGGATGACATTCTTCTGTTTGGAGGGGGCACTATACGTGAATGGCTTACTTATAAGCATGCACTTGATTTATTCTGTGGCGCTATGGGTATGTGTATCAGTATGTGTAAGTCACAGTTTTATCAATCGAAGTGGCCTCCTGACGAGCTGGTGGTTATAAAACAACATCTTGCATTTGAAGTTCTCCCTCTTGATAATGGCTTTAGGTACCTGGGATTTTATTTGAAGCCAAACAACTATCTGATCAGTGATTGGCATTGGCTCCTTCGACGCATTGAATCACGCATCGGAATCTGGGGACATCAATTCCTATCAATCGGTGGTAGACTTATTCTTGCAAAATCTGTATTGGAAGGCATCCCTGTTTATTGGTACTCTTTATCCTGGATTCCGCGGGCTATTATTAGACGGATTCAGAGTGTTGTGACTCGGTTCATTTGGTCGGGCTGCAGAGATAAGCCATCTATTTGTTTGGTACGATGGGAACTATTGGCAAGGCCTAAAGAATGTGGGGGATGGGGATTGAAGGATATTGCAGCATTCGGTAGGGCTCTTCATGCAAAATTCCTGTGGAGGTGTATTTTTGTTCCAAGCTTGTGGCATCGGGTTATATCTGCTAAATATATTCGGGGTTGGCCGATATCAGAATGGATTCGTTTTCATGAATATGACCGGAGATCTATTTCGAATATTTGGAGGGCCTTGTTGCAGGCGATGCCTATCCTGAAACAGTGGCTGGCATGGCATCCTGGGGATGGATGGAGCATTAGAGTGGGTAGAGATCCCATTTTGGGTTTGGCTGGATCCTCTCGGCTGTCAGAACCCTTATTGTCTCACTTACTTGGTAGAAGAATCTATTTTTTGGCACAGGCAGCCAAATTTTATGGTGATGGACGCTTCATGGGGTGGATGGATGCACTGGATATCGATCTGTCGGGGGCACTGGATACAGAATGGAATTATTATACCTATTTGATCCGAAATACTGGACTTTGTTTGAACCACTGCAAGGATATACTGTATTGGAACAAGAATATTAAATCTGGGACTATAACGGCGGCTTTGGCATATTCAACTACTGTTATATCCAATTTCCCGGATATTATACCGTTATGGTTCAAGGAGGTATGGCATTGGCATATACCTCATAAGACTGTTATATTTACTTGGTTGATGTTGGCTGGCCGCATTCTCACATGGAACATGCTACAACGCAGAGGCTTTGAAGGACCGGCTATTTGTTCATTATGTCATCAGGCTGCGGAATGTATCAATCATTTGATGATTGAATGCACATTCACTATACAGGTATGGCAACATATTGGGAATATATTTGCAGCTGGACGGTCTTGGCAGGGCAATCATATTACCGAGGCATTCTTGAACTGGATATCGGGGGGTGTTCGACTGCGGAATCTACCTTTTCATGTTTGTAGATATATTTGGCTGGCTAGGAACTCCAGCATTTTCCGAGACCATTATACTTCGCCTCTACAGATTGCAAATAAGGTACTGGTCTATTGGAATGAGGGTCCCAGGCAGAATAGACCTCATAAGACCCGGATTATTCAGCCTCCATCTTTTAAACATGATATGGCCATTGGTTACTTTGATGGAGCATCACAGGACGGAGGTAACAAATGTGGTGTTGGGGCTTTCCTTATCTCGCCACTACTGGGCAGGTATAATATCAAGTGGAACTGTGGTTTTGGTACTAATTCGCGGTCTGAATTACTTGCTCTATGGAGTCTACTACATCTGGCTCGTTCTTTAGATATTGAGGCTATCCAAATTGCGGGGGAATCCATGGTTATAGTGGAATGGTTCAGAGGTAAGTTCGAGTTGGAATTGATCCAACTTACCTATTGGATGGACCGTTTAATGATGCTGAAGGGTCAATTTCAGGAGATAAATATCCAGCATGTATATAGGGAGATGAATTCAGATGCTGATTATTTATCTAAGATGGCATTAGCGGGGCCGGTTGGTCATTTTTTGGTGGCACGTGGGGATGGTAGCGATCCATCCACTTTTGTTATTTTTGGTACATATTAGATAGATGGCATTAGCGGGGCCGGTTGGTCTTTTTTTGGTGGCAAGTGGGGATGGTCGCGATCCATCCCCTTTTTGTTTGTTTTATTTTTATTTTTTTGGTACATATTAGATAGACTGGTATATCATATGAATGCATAAGATTGTTATATCTTATGGTTCATATTGGGCATATATTTATCATTTGATGTTTTTGTAATGGAAATTACATTATCAAACTGAAAGATACATGGTGGGTGAAGACTGCATATTAGTTACTTGGGATTATGGGTGGAAAGATGAAACTCTGCGGACTTGTAGATGTGTAAAAAGAACGTGACAGTGGACAGTCGGTCACTTTTGTGTAAAGTACAGGTGATACCTTTTTTTATATATTTAATATATAAGAACTTTTTTTATGAAAAAAAATAATATATATGAACGATAATATCAAAATCAACACATACATACATTCATACATGTCAAATGTACATCCCAAGTAAAATATATATGTAAAAGATACATCACAACAATCAAATATATGCATGTCATCAATAAATTCCATGAGCTAGTTGGTCCACCACTAGAGCCAATTTAATGTCCCTGGCCCCAAAAACATCATGAAGGTTCGAATACTACTGATGTTCTAACAAGGATTACTGATTATAAGTTTAAGCACAACATAATATTTTTATTTTAAGTTTTAGGCTAACATGTTAACAAGCCAAACTAATTAAAAGAATCAGTGGCCTATAAGTAAGATAGACCTTCCAATGCAACAATTCTACTTACAATGCAATGCAATGTTACATGGATATATTTAGACCATAAACTCTTTACATGTTTACTAAATTTCATCACACCTATATAAATTTCAGCATTCCAACATTCCAAGGAGGAAGAATTACAACCCATAAATATACCGGATTTATAAAACTAAATCTCAGTCATCAAATCCCCATCATATCTACCCAAAAAATCCATACATGGCCATATGGGTCATCCAAATATCGAACCCTTTAATGGGCATAAATACATAAGCAATCCAGATTCTAGTATCATAAGTAAATCAACATCAGTACAATTCATTATAGAGGATTTATAACATTAATGTAAATCAGAATTTACCACTTTAATAACATCCATTAATCCCATGGAATATCTGATCCATAACATCCATACATGTCCATATGGACTATCCAAAAGTTAGATCCCAAAAATTACCATAAATCATAAAATATAACATCTATCAACTATGTTAACATACTCATATACCTTCTCTGTAAGCTGCCAATTTAACAACATCAAATTTCTCCATTAAACATAAACATATAAGTCATTATGAAACATAATATAACCAATATACATCATCCTCCATTGGCGCATGTGCATCAATAGCATAGTAAATAATAGTAAAGAATACTCATCTTGTATATATAGTGCAACTACCATCAGCATGTCAACATTCCTCCCAGCCTTAGACACTCTCAAGCTGAGGTCATGGATCCACACGCTAAGGAACTCTCTCTTTCCAATTACAACTCTAAGGATAATATTCAGGCCCACAACCTAAGAGCCACAATTGGGATTTCTCCCACATGATCTCCCCCCCATCCACCTATTAACTCCTCCACCCCACTACCTGGTGAAATGGTAATCCCTTCACATTTTAGGTCCCTCAATACATTTCCATTTACCATCAAGATTTATGTGCATGTCTAGTACGGAGACAAGTGGTGGACAGCATCGAACTATACCACACCCAATATTAGCTCAAATAATAGTTTTGAGAAACCACAACTCAATCCCTTAGAACCTACTTACACCCCCACCCCACAACTAGGTGAAATGGTAATCCCTTCACCTCCTAGGTCCCTTAGGACATCGCCATTCACCATTAGGATTTATGCCCAGTTCCAAGAAAGAGACAAGGAGTGGACATGGAAGAACTATACAACACCTAATATTAGTTCAAAAATAAGTTTTGGGAACCCAGAACTTGATCCCTCACCACCCACTTACTCCTCAACCCCACTACTAGGTGCAATGGTAATCCCTTCACCTCCTAAGTCCCTCAGGACATCGCCATTCACCATCAATATTTATGTGCAGGTACATGATAGAGACAAGTGATGGACACAGAGGAACTATATTAAACTACTCAGGCTGACTTCAAACACAACACCATATCCTTGTGATCCAAGCATAGTTCACACACATAGAAGATCATGCATGGGTTCCCAATATCACAAGCTTACCCATATCTCATCAAGGATGGAATGAACAAATTGCATCACCCTCAATGAATGAAGGAATGAATTAATAGAATAGAAGCAATTCAAATTCCTAAAGACCAATTTGAATTCCCTCTAAGAGACTGACTCAAGATCACTCAGAAGTGACTCTAAATCATTAAAATATTTTCTATCCCGCTAATTGACCTATTCAAGTTTTCCAAAGAGAAACTCAAACTCACTTATACTAACTCAAATCCACTATAAAAAACACTTCCAACCATTGAGGATAACTCAAAATTACTAAGCCTTACTCAAAACCTTCCCAAAATCCCTCTCATGCACTAGAGACAACTTGAATTCCACATATTGACTTGAATTTCCTTAATATCAATCGCATGCACTTCTAATTGATCCAAATTTACTCTAATTAACTGAGGATAACTCGAATTAGACTCTAACCCCCTTTAATTGACTTAAAACAACTCAAATCTCCCCAAATCACTCCAATGATTGAAGGTAACTCAAATAATCCATAAATTTTCTCTAGTTAACTAAATATAACTTGGATATGTAATATTCTCATCATGCATGGTGCCTAGTCAATGAGTGCATGAGTGCATGGTTGAATGGGTGCATAGTTGTGTGGGTGCATGGATACATGCAAAGCTCAATTAGGTGTAATAGGACCTCCATAGTCCAATAAAATCAAAATTAGGAAAGATATAGTACTATTAGGAAGGACAAAAACTCTTGGTCCCCCCAACCCCCTCGCATGTGGAATACAAGACCCCCCTAGCCACATTTTTTGTCCATGTTGAGATATTATTTAATTGTAGATAATAATTAAATAATGATAATAATAATAATGTCCATATTCCATAGTACAGGAACCTAGTTCCACTATAATAATCAAATAACAACATTAAACATTCTCGAGGCTTACCATTAAAGCATTACATCCAAATACATCAATACCTCTACCACCAGATCTAGAGGCATTAGTACCTCTTCTAGATAAAAATGTAGAATGAAAGTGGGGTTATAATGGTTTTGAGTTAGTTTCAAATTATGGTTAGTGCGTTCTGGGGCTATGGGTTTATGGGTCTACGGGTTAATAATAATCAAATCTATGGACAATTTTTAGGCATCAAGTTGTATGGTCCTTGGGATCATTAGTCACTCACATGCAAGTATCACATCAAGATATAGAGCCAAGAGATATGCAATGTCTATCTCCTATATCCATTTTCACAAGCCTTGTCACACGGAATAACTCCACTCTAATGATCATGGAAATTTGTGTGTGTGTGTCTCCATGCACACGTACGTGCATGCACAAAAAGATAGATATATTTATTGATATATCAAGAAATTTGCAACCATTACTCCTCCAAGGAAGAAAATATAATTTAATCTAAAAATAGATTTAAAATGTGAATCGTTGATTGAATCATTTAATATTCAACTTTTTAAACATGCTAAATTAACCTATTGCATATTTTTTTCCAAAGCTCTGCTAAGGTTTATGGCATGTCTTTGGCCTAGGGTTTGTTATCGCATCACCTCCTGCAAGCAATGGATCCTTCAGATCCAGATATAGATGGACGGTGAGCTAGTCTAATGGACGGGTTTCATTGGGTCGTGACCTCTAAGACAGCAACAAAAAACACCCCCATGGACTCTCATTTTGTCAATCTCACTGAAGTTCCACAAGTTACCCTCTCTTCGATGGCTTCCAAATTCAAAGCAGTCGCTTACATGAACGAGTACTTGTTGTTCATTTTACAGGTCTATGGCCATCCCCCTGCTCCATTGAAACATGGCTGAACAAGAACTAGCGACCTCTAATCCAAGGAGAAGTTCAGCAAATTTTTTGTGGAAGGGCTTCTTCATTTTTTTGTTTGAGAAAAAAGAAGATAGAGATTTAATCTTCAGGAACGGTCCGTACTTCATGGGCCCAAGAGGAATGGATCTTAATAAATGGGATCTATCCTTTGATCCAAAAAAGGACATAGCCTCTAAAGTATTAGTGTGGGTAAAATTGTCTCACCTTCCACTGCATTGTTGGAATGATGAGGATATGAAAACTATTGGAAATTATTTATGGAAATACATAGACAAGTCAGAGCCGAAGCCTCCAATGTTCTCATGCACCAGAAAATGTGTGTAAGTAGACCTAGAAAAAGGTCTGTCGAAAGCAATAAATCTCAACATGGAAGGATAGAAACACCTCCAAATGGTTGACTATGAGAAAATACCATTCAAATGCAAGGTTTGCCATGAATATGGACACTTTGAGAAGTCCTACAAAAATAAAACACAATTAGAAGAGGGGGAGATCACAAGAGAGGAATGGAACGAAGTCAATTGGAGAAAAGGAAACATAGAAACCAACAGCCAAGTGAACTCTCCAGCAAAAAAGATGAAAGATTTAGAAAATAGCTTCCAATCTTTGGCATCAGAGGACCAGGATCAAGGGGAAAATATAGCATCAAAAAAAGAGGAGACCCTTCAAGAAAACAAGGTAAATGAATCGGTACTGGAAGAGATCGAGAAAACCTATGAGCCATTGCTCCCAACTCAGTCGTATGTTGAAGTAAGGCTAGAAACTTCACAGAATTCAGGTTCTATCATGACATATAGAGTCAAGGCTCAAATGGTGGACACCTCAGAAAGAAAAGAAGAAGAGTCAGAACCACTAATCAGGAAAGGAATAAAATCGAACAAATACCATAGAGAACAAGAGACTGGAAGGGAGAAGGAGGCAAGTAAGCAATCGAGCCTAGATCATCTAGTAAAACCTTTATTTTCTGAAAAGGCGCAAATAACAGAACAACTAGATGGAAGAAAGGATAGAGAGGGTCCTCTATTAATCAAAAAATAATTAATGTAGTCTCCTAGAATTGATGAGGACTAGGAGGACAGCAAATGGTAGAAGCAATTAAGAGATTCAAATTCACAGAAAAGATAACCATCCTTGCAATTCCAGAGACTAAAATTCAATAGGCTGAAAGTATGGTCATTATCAAAAAACTTTGGAAGAATGGAGCTAGAAAATTTTTTAGTGTGCAATGAGCCTTAGGTGGTCCACTAACTTGATGGCACACTTCTCTTTTTAAATTTAGATTGAAAGTTGAAAATAGACACTGGATTTTCATTGAGCTGGAAAATCTAGAGAGTAACGAAAATATGTGGATAGGGAACATCTATGGACCTACAATCAATGGAGCAAAGGAAGAATTTTGGTTACAGTTAGAAATGCAAAGATTTGGGAAGATGCACCTCCTGTGTATAATAGCAGGATATTTTAATGTTACCATCTCCCCCAAGGAAAAAAAGGAGGTTCAAAAGTAAGGGACCCATTTGGGGAAAGACTAGAACATGTAATAGCATCATGGAATCTTGTCGACATCAAGCAAAGGGAAGGCAAGTATACCTGGAACAATAAACAATCTAGACCAGGACATATAGTGGCTAGTTTGCATCGCATTTTCATAATTTCATCTCTACTAGACAAGCCCCTATTACCAGTCTGAATACTCTTAATTTCCATTGTCTCTGACTATAAACCAATCATGTTCTCCCTGGAGCCAATTGGAATCTTGGGTCCTCAGCCCTTCAAGTTTTACCCTGTCTGGTTAACCAAGCTAGGGTTTCATGAAGTTGTTTCTCAAGCATGGGGAATGTTTTTATATGGCTCTCCAGGCTATATTTGGGAAAATAAATTAAAAAATGTAAAAAGGGAGATAAAATCTTGGTTATCTGGCCGACCTCATCCTGGACAAGAAAAAATCACCTTGCTCAAGAGTTTGGAATAAATTTAGGAGGAAATGGAAAAGAAAGAAGTTACCAAAGAAATGTTGCTAAGGGAAAGAGAGATTGATCAGAAAAATACAGTTATCTAGAGAAAGCAAGAAATGGATCTAAGGTTAAAATCCAGGTGTCTATGGATAAAAGTAGAATATCAAAACTCCAACTTCTTCCATTATCAGTGCAAAGAATTTAATAGAAGGAATACCATAAAGGAACTAACTGCAGACAACTGAGACAAAATTAGTGACCCTGAGATAATAAAAAAGGAGGTCAAAGATCATTTCCAAGAACTCTATACCAACGAAGAAACCATATCAGTAGACGACATGCTCTAACTTAGTGGAGAAATTCCACAGTTTCTTTAATAAAACCATCATTCTCTCATACAGCCTATTACTTTCAAAGAAGTACGAAGGGCAGTGTGGACTTTCCCAGATAAGTCTCTCGAGCCGGATGGGTTCCCAATTAGTTTCTATAGAAGTAGTTGTTGGAACATTATAAAAAAATATCTAGTTAAAATGATAATTTGGTCACAGTCTAAGGATCGAATTTGCGGTGCCACGAATTCAAAATTTCTGGCTCTAATTCCCAAAGAATAGATTTTGTCCTCCATTAAAAGGTACAAACCTATATCCTTGTGTAACTCTTCCTATAAGATTATTTCCAAAGTAATATTTAACAGAATGAAGAAGGTAATCCTGAAAATAATATCGGAAAACCAAGGAGGCTTTATAGCTAGAAGACAGATCTGCGACAACATCCTGATGGTGCAAGAAGCAATCCATTCCAGCCAATCCATCAAGAAGGTAGGTATGGAAATCAAACTAGAACTCGCAAATTCTTTTGATAGAATAAGGCATTTGTATATTTTTCAAGTCATGTAGAACTATGGATTTCCATAAGCCTTCATTCGGTGGGTCAAGGCTTGTATTATAAATCCTTAGATTGCTCCTCTCATAAATGGTCTTCCTACCTCCTTCTTTCAATCTCAAAGGGGAATAAGGAAAGGTTTCCCAATGTCTCCTTTCCTCTACATTATTTTCGCATATTATCTCAATAGAAGACTAAATATACTTAGAAATGAAGGGAATATACTGGGAATAAGCATAGCAAGAGGGGTTCAAGCCATTAATCACACATGTTTTGTGGATGACACTATTCTCTTGGGAAGTGCTTCAGCTCAAATAGCAAGGTGCTTTAGAATTACCTTGGACCTATTTCTAAAAGTATCTAGTAGTCAAATAAATGTCAATAAATCTTGGTTGTACGGGTGGAACAATAATCCAAATTCTCTCAGAGAACTTGCAAACATTCTTAGAATTCAGGTGAATATTCAATGGACCTCCTTCATATACCTTAGAGTCCCTATTATCAATAATAAAATCACCATTGTGGTTTGGAGCCCTTTAATGCAGAAGATTAAGAAGAAAATCCAGCTATGGAGCAACACTTGGCTAAATCTAGAAGGTAAAGTGGTCTTAATAAAGTCCATCCTCTCCTCCTACCCAATATTCTCTTGTGCAATTTTCCTTGCTCCAAAGGTAGTCATCAGAACCTTTAATATGGAAATTAGGAAGTTCTTATGGAAAGGAGGGAAGACTCAGGGAAGAAAGTTCAATTTGGTGAAATGGGAAGCTGTAAGAGAGGATAAAAATAGTGGAGGACTAGGAATCAGGGACCTAGGGAGAATGAATCAAGCATTGGGGGGGAATATGGTTTGGATAATGATCACAGGGGGGAATGATTGGTGGATAGATGCTATAAAGAAAAAATACATAAAAAGGAAGAAGTCCAGAATTATGGATCTCCCATGGGCGGGAAAAGGAACTACCATATGGAATCAATGCAAAAATTATGTTGTTATAATCAAATAAAATTTATATTGGATACTTGGGAATGGTAGCAAAATTAATATTTGGTCAAAATCCATCTTGGGAATTCCCCTTCTTGAATCAAAAGTTTAGCTTCTTCCTCTGTGTAGGTGGTTGGAAGACCATTGATATAAGTCCCTAAAAGATTTTGCTATCTGGGGTTCCAGGGGTGATTGGAATGGTTGGAAGTGCTTAAATCTGCCTTCCCATCTAGGTTCTCTCTATGACACATTCACCTCCTTCCTTTAGTTAATCGCACCCCTTAGCCTCAGAGAAAAAGATTCGAGAGGTAGGGGAAAAACAAGGACATACACTGTCAAACAAGGCTACCAGTATTTACAAAATATAAGAAACGGCTCTCAGCAAAGAATTTGGGGGAAGGTATGGGATTCATTTTGCATCCCAAATATCAATGCATTATTTTGGCTCCTAGCAAAAGATAATCTTTTAGCCATAGAAAATATTAGGAAATGTGGGTTCCACGGACCTTCAAGGTGCTACCTCTGCCAAGAAAATGAAGAATAAACACAGCATATGTTCCTAGAGTGTCATTTCTCCAAATGGGTATGCAACTTCTTCCTTGGAAATGCTGGTCAGAAGTTTGTTCTCCCAAGGTCAATATCCACCATGTTGTCTAGTTGGAAAGGTTGTTATCCGGGAAAATAGGGAATAAGAAGTTCCTTGGAAAAAATTGGGACACAACACTCAAAAATGTATGCTGGCAAATATTGTTTGCTAGGAATAGGATTGTTTTTTACAATAAAAAACAAGATCCCCAAAAATCTTCCTTCAAAGCAGCTAACATGATTAGTGAGAAACTGAACACAAAGCAGGTGAACCTTCCCTCTTCCAAGAAAATTACTATTGAAGATCTCAAATGGTGTAAATATCTTCTTCCACATAACTCTCTTCAAACTAAAGGTAGGATTTCACTTTTCACCTGGGAAATTTGGAAAAACTCCAAAGAATTCTCACAGTGGAAGGCAAGTCTAAATTCACATACTCTGTTTTTCGATTGGGTCAGGAAAGGAAATCCTAGGGATGCAGGTGCAGGTGGGATCATCTTTGATCCCAGAGGAAAAATTGTGTCTACTTATGCCTAGGGACTTGGTCAAAAAACCAATAACGAAGCTGAATGGCTCTTTCTATATTATGGCATGTACCTTGTAAGAAAACTCAGCATTGCAAAGATAATAATTATTGGGAATTCCAAGCAAGTAATACAAAAAATGAACAATGGAAGCAACAGAGGCATGATCAAAACTAAAATAATCTATGAGCACATCCAACATATTTCTGGGGAAATTCAAGCTACCTATATCCACATCCTATGAAGCAACAATTATGAGGCAGATAAATTGGCAAATCAAGGAGTTAAGTTAGGAATGGGGTCGATCAAGGTCAAAGGAACTCTTACCAATCTCTTTTATGCTCTCTAAGAACCATTGGATTTCTAAGTTCCTCCATGGGAACCTCATGCTAAATGATATTCCTTGCCAAGATCTTTTGGATCTCTTGCTCCCCCCTAGCAAGAAGAAAAATCGAGAATTCATGAAAATATTGGAAGAAAATTGGTTTGGGGATTGGGCACTCCCCCCTCCTCTCGACGACAATGGACTGTGACACATTCTCTCCTGGAATTTTTCCAACCAGCAAGAAACATGGCTTTGAATCTCCATCCATCACCTCCCTACCCATGTGATGGCATTAAAATCCAGTACAAGAATTAACTACTGGAATTAAAGGCTCGTACGAACCATGGAATTCCTCCATAAACATTCCTCTTCCCCGAAATCAGTTCATTCTTCTCTGCGTATCGGAGAAGGAACTCCTGTCTACGGTAAGGTTTATGTCAAATATTATCTGGGTATAGTGTTTGGTTCAGCTTTTGTTGTTAGTGAACAGAGTACTTTCGACATTGAGGAAGAGACTAGTGGTTGTGTGGACTTGAAAAAAGACTCAGCTAGAGCCAATTCTAGAATTTCTCATCACGGTTTTCGACAATCTGAAGGTTTATGTAGACAAAGAAGAGAATAGCGTTTTCGATTACCTAGGATCTGACTTAGTTTGGGTTGAGTTTCCTCAAGGTATTGGTTACATGCAGAACAGCGTTGGGCCTATGGATTTGAAAGTGAAAAGGAATAACGTAAGTTCTTGCTCCCATTTTCTGGAAACACTTAGCATTTCAGGATTAGAAAACGTGCTACAGGTATATTTTTCCACTGCGTAGGAAGAAATGGCAGGAAGAGGAGTCACTCTGGAAGACATCCAGAACATTCTCAAGGAAATCAAGAAAAACATGAGTTGGTTATATGACATTATCAAAAGAAGTGTGGAAGAAACTAGCAAAACAATGGAGTGGATGGTTCGACAGATTGACAATTAGGATTCCCGTATAGAAGACAATCACCATGACCTCTATGAGGTAATGGGAAACATTGGCTACATGAAGGATGACCTGAAAAAATTGGTGGATATGAATCAAGGGATCTACATCCATGACAATTAGAACAAATACCATGCAATGGAGGAGGTTACTATGGAGCATCCTGTCAAAGATTAGAAAGGAAAGAATAAGGAACAAGTCTAGTCCCATGGGTACTTCATGTTTTTTTTTTTTTTTTTAGGATTTTTTAACCATAAACATCCCTCAAGGGGACGTAGCAGTTATTTTAGACATAGAAGTAAGTTCAAGGAAATGCTTATCAGTTTAATTTTCTTAGTTATTTTGGTCCTTCTAGAACTTTGCAAGTTTAAGTCCTGCCATTTTTGTATACTTGGTTGTAGGCATCTTTTTTATCAATACAATATATGAGGATTCTATTAAAAAAAATTAACCTATTGCATGTTCTTGCAAAACAAAGAATTCACAATTAAAATTTGTCAAACATTATATAATAACTTTAAATGATTGTTGTAGAAAAATGACATTAAATGATTTTAACTAGATTTAAACATTATATCGCATCTATAATTTAGACAGTTATACATAATACAATTTATAAACAAAAAAACATCAACATGATATGAAAATACATAAATATACATGTACGATATCAACATGATATGCATCGGCATCAATATCAGCATGATATGAGAATGCAAAATATATATGAACAATAATACCAAAATCAATACATACATACATATATGTCAAATATATATGTAAAAGATACACAACAATATTTGAACACAAAATCCGATGACAACATCCGACGAAAAGTATTTTTTTGTCGGATTTCAATTTGAAATTAGGAATTTTGATTAATTTTTTTTTAAATGATAGAATTAGGTGTCAAATTTCCGACTTAAATATTTATTTTTGGATTTTAGACATTGTTGTTGTTGGATTTGTTCCCCCAATGTTGCCGAGTGTTTGACACCGCTATCATCAGATTTACGACAACACAGTCGTTGGATATGCAACACTATTTCGTCGGATTTGTGACATATTTGACATTTTTTTTACAACGGTAACTAGGTTAATATCGGCAGTTATTTGACGACAGTTGAATTTGAAAATATATAAATTTCATGAAAATTTAGACATGTTTCTATAGAAGCGAAGGACAGTTTGCAGAAATTATTTTATTCCTCAACGGACGGTTTGAAAAATTGTTTTATTCTTCCACGGACGGTTTGCGAAATCATTTTATTTCTCGATAGACTGTTTGCAGAGATCATTTTATTCTTCGACAGACGATTTGTGGAAATTATTTTATTCTTCGACAAACCACCATTTGCAGAAATCGTGATGTGTGGACCTTGATTTTTTAAGATTGTCGATACTCTTCATTCAATCCTTTTTTGACAAAATGTCAAATAGCAATATTCCTTATCCAAATGAACAAAATCGATAATTACTTTCTAGACTGTGGGATGCAGCGAAAAGAAGGGGTGATGGGAAATGTTATTGTCCATGTAGTCAATGCAGGGGCTTTAAGAGGAGAATAATATTGATCACAACAGCCACAAAACATTGTATGGAACATGGACACGCTAAGGGGGGGAATGAATATCGTCCATTTGTAAGTTTAGCATTATAAAGTTTTTTATATTTTTTGCTTCGGTAAATGTATGTAATATTTTAATATTTCCAATATTAACTTATATCTATATTTATGTATTTATGTAATTATAAAGGAAAGACATCCTATGGCATATCATCCAGAGGTAGTACTTTCAGAACAAGTTGTATCGGAGGAACATCGAGCAATGCTTAATGGAGAACAAGTTAATGATCCTATTGAAGAAGATGATCATACTGATAACGTAGTTGAAGATGATGGTACAAATACATTGATCCATATTTCATTTAATGTTATAATGGATTATGATGATGATGACTATCATGAAAATATTGATGAATTTGATGATGTTCATGATATACCTCTTCTTGAGAAGGCATAAGAACCCCTTTATGAAGGCTCCAACACAAATATTCTCTCTGCTATATTGTTGATAATGAAATTGAAGGTTATGAATGGTCTTTCAAACATATCAATCACATGGATGTTAAGGTATGTAAAATAATCCATCACATGTATATGATCGTGATAAAGGTAATCTCTGTTCCTCTAATAATTGTATTGTTAATTCATAATTCAAATTAATACAGATGAAATGTGTTTCATTAATATTATTTATATATTATATTAACTCTAATTTTATTTTTATTTGATGATTCTTGATAGCTTAATTTTTGTTACCACCACCAAATATTTTACCTCGCACATATAGAGATTTATCTGCCATCATGAAAGAGATTGGAATGCATTATGAAGCAATTCATGCATGCTCCGATGACCATGTCATATATTGTAATCGTCATGAATTTGCAACAAAATGTCTGGAATGTCATATAAGTAAATATTGAACAGATCAAGTAGCAAAAAGTGCCTCGCAAGCTTCTTCGTTATATTCTCATCATTCCACGTTTGCAACGACTGTTCAGGTGCAAAAATATAGCTCAATTTATGAATTATCATGCAAGGAACATAAGTCAAGATGACGTTATTCAAATTCCTGCATATGGTTCTGCATTTAGAGGTATGGAGGAAAAGTGGCCTCATTTTAAAGAAGAACCACGTAATCTTAGAATTTCTTTGGAGGTAGATGGTGTTAACCCATTTGTAGAGATGAGATCCATTTACACGGTATGGCCTATTTTTGTTATCAACAATAACATTCCTCCATGGTTGTGAATAAAGAGGGAGCATATAATGTTGTCGATGATTATTCCATGTATATTGTGTCCACAACTGTTTTCTTATTAATGTAGATGTGGCATCTCATTTGTCGTATTTTGTTTCCTAATGTCATATATATGTGTATATA
>LPNX010229502.1:1644778-1674161 GCA_001517045.1 Pseudotsuga menziesii
TATCTTAATGGTTCTCATAATTATACATTTTATATGTACTTCAAATCAATCAGGTAAGTTCCAAGTTAAATATATGAATGTATATATCGAACCTTTTATAGACGAGCTACTAAAGTTATGGAATGGCACCAGTATGTATGACGTATCTAGACCAATACGGCAAAGGAAATTTCAATTCCATAAAAGGCCAAACTTGTTTCTCCACTGTATATTTTATTAATAAGATCGGTGTTGCATGAATCTTGGCATCAGAGCTACACATATTGCATTGATTTGTTTACATTGATGCCATCATATACAATATGCTATGTATTTGCAAATAGGAAAATTGAAGAAAAGCCTATTATATCATATTAGGATATGTAATTGCATGGCATATTTAGGTAGAGAAGTTATTTAGAGGAAGTTCCCCTCCTGGAATGCATGATTGATTTATAAATGTTTCATCTTCCATCCAAATGCATATGTGCAATGTATTTCAGATATCATCTTGCAATGGCCATAGATATTATGTCTAAAGCTTCATGCAAGTTCTTTGTTTGCATGAAGAGTCATTTAGCATTTTCCTTTTCAATTTAAAGAGTGTTGCTGCAATATCTCTAGAAAAACCAAACTAGGCATTACATTTACACTATAATATAAATACTAAAAAAGGGGGAAAAACAAAGAGCAATTTTAGTGATGATAAATAGAAAATTAGGATTATTAAAAGTGGGAAAAATGGTTTTGGGTGCAAAATGTTCTTTGTACTTGCAGTTTGTTTGCGAAATTAAAACATTATGATATTCAAATCTCTATAAAAAAAAATTGGCATAATGGACATCATCAGCTAGATGGTTCAAAAACACTATCTCGTCTCCAAATAGAATTATTCTATTGGTTGATACAATGTTTAGAAATTTCTTATTGACTTTAACATGATTTCCTGAACTAAACATGGAATGTTCATTACATGTAGGTGAATGTGGCTATTTTCTCTTTCAGGATATGATTATGTAATTGTAAATGCAATATCTGAGCTACTGAACATCAACAAAATTCTAAATTGTAATAGAAATATTATGTAATATGAATATCTATGTCAAAATCTTACATAGGAATGTCAAATCATATATTTACCATTGTCATTTATAAGCTAGCAACTTTACATTTCCTTGGTTCATCTATGACCTTTATGAACATTGTAGCTCTATATCCTATTATCCCTTCTTTTGATAGAATCTAAAGAAGGGTTCATGTTTCCTACGTTACATGCTTCACCTTTACATAGATTATGTTTAGATAAGGGACTATCCCAACATTGCATAGGTATAGACTAATAGACTAAGGGCTATTTGAATTTGTTTCTGCGCCTAGAAGCTTTAGAAGTGTATCTATTCTATGATAATCCATTCTTGGTCAACAATATTATTAATGTTCCATATGACATACTTGTTCTATAATTTTTAGTTTCTATGATAGGCCCTTCTTGACCAATAATATTATTAATGTGTTGTATCCTACATTTGTTTGTGATTTTTAGTTTCTTTCACACTATCAACCATTCACCCTACCTAATAAAAGAGAAGGAAAGAAACCCAAAACAAGTGATGTTGCAAAAAAAATCAAACAACACTTCCTACCAATAGATGGAAAAGCAACCATGGAAATCTTGACAAGCCAATACCTCCTTTTGGTAATTGCATTGCATCAAAACTTGGCCTACTAGCCAGGACTTGAAGCCAAGCAAAAAGTGTTTATTTTTAGAATATGAAAAAAAACACATGTATTGAATAAAAAATATGTTGAATCTAGCAACTTGCCCAATAGGGTTTCCCTTTTAAGAAACTCACATGTCTTGGTAAAAACCCAAAGAGTAGTTTCCTTTAGGATAATTTGTTTCAAGAATTATTAAGCATTTATCTTTCAAAATTTCATAGTTTCCTGCAAGGTAAAATAATACTACATATGGCTTTCATTTTGCAACTTTTATTGCATTGTTTGTTGGATATTTCTTTGCATTGTCTGGATCGGATCTATGTTTTTGAAGAAACTTCTCCAAATAAAAAATTGTATGTTGTAAATATTTGAGCATAGAAATTTTTCTTAACCATGTTCTCCATAATGAATATATATCATGGTGATGGATCTTGTTTGGATATGGATTATATTTTGTCAATTGAAACAATAGATCATTTCCATTATTATAGATAAAATTAACATTATGAATGACATCATTTCCATTGGGTAAAGTGAAATATATTCTATCTAGACATGAGCTTTTTATTAGTTGATACGTTGTTTGAAACTCTTGTGTGATTTTCCGTAGCTTTCCTAAAATAAATGTAATATGTCCATTGAATCTAAATAAACTTTTCCATTTTCATTTTCTTCTCTGTCAATTTTGCTTCAGTTGAACGAGGTCTTGGTATAGTCAACAAAAAAATACATGTCTCCTCGAGCTTTCCAGATTGATTAGCACTACATAGAAAAAACTATCTAGCACATTGCATGAGTCCTATGTTCATTTGTTGATAAATACTTCTGAGCAATATTTTTTATTTTCCCTCCCCATGCTGACTAAAAAAGAAATTCCAAGTTTTCCCTTTTAACAAATTCGCAACTCCCTTTCTTGTTTGCTTAAATTTTTTTCCCCTATAGGCATATTGCATTACATGCCAACAAAAAATATTCTAACAAATCTAATATATGTAGTTTCCCAAACAGAAATACCAAGCAGAAAAAGAGAAAAATAGATCAAAATACAAATATTCAAACACATAAAAGGTAAGGAAAAATGACTAAAAAGAAAAGTGAGGAAAAAATCTTGTTTTTATTTCCGATCTCATATGCATGTTTCTAATTTAAAAAAGAGGAAAAAAACAATAACCATTTTTTTAATTTTCCCAATTAGTATACATGTTTCTAACTTGCATACCTTATTGAATGACAAATTCTAACAAATTGCAAAATTCTTTTATCTAAAACAACAATACAAATCCTTTAAAAAATAAGCCAACAAAAATATTGACAACTGCAACTAAAAAAAGGTAAAACTATCTCCCTTACACTTTTCTCAACTTAGAGTCTTGTTGCCATTATCCATTGTAACCAAAAAATTGAAATTTACTATGTACCATGAGAAACCTAAAACATTTATTTTTCTTTTTGTTGTGTTTGTTATTGATTTAAAATTATATCCCAACAATGTATTATACAAATATTATTTGCCTCATGGAAGGTATCTAAACAGTGTCTTTTTCATAGAAAGGAGATGCATGTTAATCTGATCACATTGCACATACTCCTTCTAGCCTATCGGATCATCAATTTATCCCCAAAAGGGACCCATTTTGAATGAAGAGGGGCAACGAAAATAGTGTTGTAGTCAACAACAATTCATGCCCAAAAACCTAAGGCAACCTTGCAGCTCCACATAACATGCTTAACCATTTCCAATTTGTAATAAACCATTCATGTTTGTAAAGTCAGAGTGATGTAGGTGGTCTATGGCTGCTAGATTGTTATGAAGGACCTGTTGGAGACATTTACCTTCATACTCACTCCTTCGGTCAAATTGGCCTAGTTAAACCACTATCCTAAGTTTAATTGACATCAGTGAAGCATTAAATACCATCATCCCAGTCACTCCCACGCCTACCTACAATCAAGGAGGCTAACTTAGCCTTCTCCTACGGTCAAGGAGGCTAACTAGAGCACTCCAGGGGTGATCTGTGTGACATTCATGCACCTAATTGCTAACTGGTGGTTACTTTTAGTTCAACCAATCAGTTACAGTCAGTTAAGGAGCCTCCATTCATTAAATATATTATTTAATGATTATTTTATGATTATTTATGATTATTTTAATGAACTGGAGTGAACAAGGCGCCTTCACCAACTTCTGATGGTCAGTTCAGCTTCAATTAACCTCATCAGGGTTTATTGGAGTCATGCAGTACTAGCACTTGATGATTGGATTGCTATGAGATGTGTTTGATCTCCTTCAGTTGAGATTCAATCATTTATTGCACTCCAACTTCAGTTAGGGTTTGGTGAGTCAATTAGGGTTTTGGTCAAGTGGTTAACTGAGTGAGATTGCATGGCAAAGAGTCAGTTAAGCTAGACTCACTCACCTATTCGAATTCTTCATGGAGTTAAGCTATTGCTATGCATGGAAATTGTAATCCTTTATTGTTTATATAATATACAGAGAGGAAACCTATTTGGGTATTTTCCAGTTATTTCCAATTCATGAGTATTTGTTAATTATTCTTTGATGATTTTGATTCCTAGTTCCTAGATCATGTGCAAGAATTAATATGGTATCAGAGCATACGGCGGAATGAAGAACAATCTCTCAAGAACAATATTTTTGATAGATTTCTCCATGGAAAGTGAGCAATAGCTCAAAATTCTAGCACTGCACCAGAAGCCAAGGCTTACCACTTAATACCCCAAGTAAAGAACTTGTTGATCAAGCTTGCTTGATTGACTATGCTGGGTGTGATGAAATCCTAAATGTGTAGGCTGTCTGACCTTACGGTGCCTCTTTTGTTTTGATTTGCAGGTCTTAACAGGTACAACTTCGAATGGACTCATCAATCCCTCCTCTCACCCCATTCACAAGCTATTCGGAATGGAAGTTGAAGATGATTGCATATCTCAAGAGACGAGGTCTCTATGAGGTGTCTATTGGAATTGGAAGAGAGACTTATGAGAATGAGAATGACTGGCTAAATGACATTGACAGAGCTTTTGGATCAATATGTCTGGCCCTTTCTGATAGCTTGTACTTTTTTGTTGGTTCTATTGAATACCCAACGGATCTCTGGACAAAATTGGACAGAACCTATGGCAAGCACAATGAGGATCATAATAGTACTTTGGAAATCACAGCCAGCACCACAAGAGTTCTTCACTCAAAACTCTCAGCCTCTACTCTCTCTGATGAAGTTGTTCAAGATGAAGATGAAGCAGAATCTTCTACACATTCAATTCGAATTGAAGAAAGTCACCATGAAGTGACTCCTTCTCCTGATGCTCCGGAAATTCATGAGATCTATGATATCTCATCTTCTCATATTGCTGAAACAGAAGAAGACATTCGAATCTATGATATTGAAGAAAAACACTGCTGCACTTCCATGCAAACATTCATCGGTGATTTTCCTTTGAATTCTGTGCAAAATTTACCAGTAATTGCTTCTGAAAGTGAAGAGAAATTTGATTTTTCTTCCGCTAATGTTGCTGCTGGTGTGAAAATATGTAAAAAATTGGATATTTTGGAAGAAATATCAGATTATAAGAGTGACACATTCGTTCCCCATGATCTAGATCTTCCAGCAAAATTCTGCAGGATTACATGCACCAAAATTCAGAATTTTGAAGAAGAAGAACACTGTGCATCCACCGTCTCGGTTGACCATAATTTTGGATATGATATGAACCTTATTGGATATGATATGATATTATTTGTATCTGATATGATATTGCTTGGTTCAAAATTTCAGGTTCATAAACCTTCAGTACTGCTTGTAGCTGTTCTCATCAATGGTGTGAAGAAACAAGTACCGCAAGTCTCCTACAAAACTGCTGCTGGGGATTTGATTTCATTTCACAGTTTTGGATCTGTTGTGAACTTATTTAGATCTGATTTACATTCTGATATGATATTATTTTGTTCATATTTTAAAATTCAAGAGCTTTCAGTCATGCTTGTAGCTGCTCTCACCAATTCCGGTGTGAAAAATCAAGTACCACGGTTCTTCTTCAATTTTGTTGATGGGGATTTGGTGTTAGTTTCCTCTTGTGAGGTTGCTGATATTTTATTTTTTGAATAATTAGATATTTCTGAAGCTATATCAGATTATGGAGCTCAAGCATTCGCTCTCTAGAGTCCCAGGGATTCTCTACCTTTGGTCACAAGCTCATCTCCTCACAGAACTAGTAAAGAGGAAGACATTCTGCATCCGCATGGACACTTGCTCCTAAGATTTGGGGATGATTTTATCACTCATGGTTTTCTGTTCAATGCTGCAACATATCAGTTTCTTGAGTGTTCCACACATGGTTCAAATCCTCAAGAACCTTTGCTCTCTCTTCAGATGATTTCAGTTGCTCTACATGGGTCCAGTTTTCACCGTGCAGCTGTTTATGTTTCTGATTCAGTTGAGTGCATTGTTTTTCTTCCAAAGTGGAAGATTCCTCCAGAAATATTCATTTAGTTTGGATTCAGAGGTTCACATGCACAGTCTCAGGATGCTGCTGCATAGACGAACAAATTCTTGATTTACTGCTTAGTTTGAGGGGGGGTATTTTTCCCATGAGGTTTTCTCCGTTTCCTTGGTTATATTAAGCAGTTACTTTATTGTATAGGGTGACCTATGGCCTTTGTTGCCAGGGCCCTAGAATTTTATGCATCTATGTTTTCTAACTCTTCCTGAGTATAGCTTAAGGGGGGGTGTTGGAGACATTTACCTTCATACTCACTCCTTCAGTCAAATTGGCCTAGTTAAACCACTATCCTAATTTTAATTGACATCAGTGGAGCATTAATTACCATCATCCCAGTCACTCCCACGCCTACCTATAGTCAAGGAGGCTAACTTAGCCTTCTCCTACAGTCAAGGAGGCTAACTGGAGCACTCCAGGGGTGATCTGTGTAACATTCATGCACCTAATTGCTAAATGGTGGTTACTTTCAGTTCAACCAATCAGTTACAGTCAGTTAAGGCGCCTCCATTCATTAAATATATTATTTAATGATTATTTTATGATTATTTATTATTATTTTAATGAACTGGAGTGAACAAGGCGCCTTCACCAAATTCTGATGGTCAGTTCAACTTCAGTTAACCTCATCAGGGTTTATTGGAGCCATGCAGTACTAGCACTTGATGATTGGATTGCTATGACATGTGTTTGATCTCCTTCAGTTGAGATTCAGTCATTTATTGCACTCCAACTTCAGTTAGGGTTTGGTGAGTCAATTAGGGTTTTGGTCAAGTGGTTAACTGAGTGAGATTGCATGGCAAAGAGTCAGTTAAGCTAGACTCACTCACCGAATTCAAATTGTCCCTTAGGTATTCGAATTCTTCATGGAGTTAAGCTATTGCTATGCATGGAAATTTTAATCCTTTATTGTTTATATAATATATAGAGAGGAAACCTATTTGGGTATTTTCCAGTTATTTCCAATTCATGAGTATTTGTTAATTATTCTTTGATGATTTTGATTCCTAGTTCCTAGATCATGTGCAAGAATTAATAGGACCAACAGTCCATGTACTTAAAAATTAAAAGAAGAGTGGGAGTTCCAAATAAATTGACTTCTAGTCCATCTTGTTTCATGATCTTGAAGGGTACACTTTTGATTAACACAATTGATAGTAGCATAAATTCACTGAATCCTAGAATTCTCTATTACATCAATGAGGTCCTGTAAGACCATTTCAAATATTTCCATATAGCACCATGAGCCTCCAAGTCTATCCAAATATTTTTTTTAAATTTAATTAATTACATATAATATCCAACATTCATGAAGGACACACCATCGGATATCCAACATAATTGAATGAAAATTTGTTGTCGGATGTCTCAATGCGGTTATACTTCCATTGAGAAATTGGAGGGATATACGTTGGATATTCGACATCTATGAAGTGAAATCTCCATCGAGTATCCGACATCCATGAAGGATATTCTCTCGGAAATATGACATCCATAAAGTGAAGTCATCATCAGTTATCCGACATCCATTAAGGACACGTCATCGGATATCTGACATATTTGAATAGCAATTTGTTGTCGGATGTCTATTATATCCGATGATGCGGTTATAATTTTGACGAGAAATTGGAGGGATATTCATTGGATATTCGACATCTACAAAGTGAATGCTCCATTGGGTATCTGACATCCACGAAGGATATTTTGTCGGAAATGCGACATCCATAAAGTGAAATCACTGTCAGTTATCTGACATCCATGAATCAAACTTTACCCAATTTCCAACATCTATGAGGAAAAATTATTCGTCGAAAATGTGACCAGTGTATTTCAGAATTCCGACAAAGTTTTTTCATTGTCGGAAAAAATCCAAAATTCAATCGACAATTAAAAAAAGAGAGGATTGTTGAATTGTTGACATCAATATGTTGAAAATCAGAGATATAAGCTGTCAGATTTTGTGTTAAAAAATTCTAGTGATACATAAAAGCATTCAAATATATGCATGTCATCAATAATTGTTCTGAGCTAGTTGGTCCACCACCAAAGCCAAAGATAACAATACCTCCACCACTAGAACCAGAGGCATTAGTACCTCAACCAAATAAAAATGTAGAATGAAGTAGATAGTATATCTCTCCACCAAAATACATATAACTTAATGAAACTATCGCATTTATAGATCTATTGAGTGGATAGCATGTCACATTTGGTCAATTGAGTTTTGGAGGAGGAGAGATGGCTGATCATCCTATGGAATAGGAGAGGGTGGTCATTTGTCATGTGGGAGTGGAAAGGGTGTTCAATCAGATTTTGGAGGAGGAGATGGTGGTTGGTCAGCTCATTGAAGAGGAGAGGGTGGTTTCTTGGCCTATGAAAGAGGAGAGGGTGGCTAGTCATCTCGATGAGGAGGAGAGCTCATCACTTGACCTATGGACGAAGAAGTTGGTCACTAAATTTTATGAGGAGGAGAGGTCATTACTTGACCTATGGAGGAGGAGGGTGGTCCCTCAACTTGGTGAGGAGGAGAGGGTGGTCACTTGGCTTATGGAGGTGGAGAAGATTCGGTTGATGCCACGATGTATCGTTAGATGATTGGGTCCTTGATGTACCTGACGAATATGACACCAAATAATTACTTTGCTGTGAACACCTTGATCCAATTCCTAACAGATCCGAGACATGTTCACTTGATTGCTGCAAACCATATTCTGAGGTACCTGAGGGGTATAGTTGATTATGGGCTCAAGTATGAGGTGAATCAAAAGATTAACCTGGAAGGTTATGTTGATTCAGATTGGGCAGGAAGTTCCATTGATAGGAAGAGCACTTCAGGGTGTTTCTTTAGTACGGGATCAGGTGTGATCTCTTGGTTTAGTAGGAAGCAGTCCTGTGTGGCACTGAGTACAGTTGAAGCAGAGTATGATGTATCTTGTTTAACTATTTTTGAGGCAGTATGGCTAAGGAAGCTACTGTCTGATGTATTTGATCTCCAGTTGGATGCTACTTGTATATATTGAGACAACCAGAGTTTTGTGAAGTTGTCGAATAACCCGGTGTTCTATGACAATTCAAAGCACATCGAGATGAAGTATCACTATATCAGGGATATGGTGCAGAAAGGAGCAGTGAAGCTCTAGTATGTTGTGACGGATGAACAGATAGCTGATGTGTTGACAAATCCATTGGCTAGAGTGAATATTGGGTACTTCAAGGAGAAGCTTGGTGTTCTCCAGATCGAGGTTCCCTCCAAAGGGAAGTGATGAGTCCGTGAGCCATTCTGACATGGTGAGAGGATTGGTTCCTTCCATGGTCAGATGTAAGGGCTGATCCATTCTATCATGATGAGAGGATTGGTTCCTCGCATGTCAGATATGAGTGTTGAGCCATTCTGATGTGACTATAGGTTTGGTTCCTACATGATCAGATATAAGCGCTGAATTCCATTCTTGGAATGGAGGCACCTGGTCAGTTACCAAGAATACTCGGTCTGGGACTGAGGGCCATTCTAAAGTGACTATAGGATTGGTTCCTACATGATCATATGTAAGTCCAGAGCCATTCGGATGTGATTGTAGGATTGGTTCCTACATGATCATATGTAAGTGCAGAGCCATTCTGAGGCGATTGTAGGATTGGTTCCTACATGATCAAATGTAAGCGTAGATCCATTCTGTGGTGATTGTAGGATTGGTTCCTACATGATCATATGTAAGTGCAGAACCCTTTATACATGTAGGTAGGATTGGTTCCTTGCATGGTAGAATGTAAGTGCTATGCCTTTCTGACATTGGTTGTCATATGTGAGTGTTGGTCCTTTCTGACAGGGTTGTGGGATGTGTTCCCACATGGTCAGATGTGAGTGTTGGGCGTGCCTTTCTGATATGATTATAGGATTGGTTCCTACATGATCAAATGTAAGTGATGGGTAGTCCATTCTAACTTAGGGTCATATATAAGTGCTGGAGAAGACCTACATGGAGGCTAGGCCTACAACCATCATGAAAAAGGGATGGATCTGTATAACTTCCTGTGACGAGAAGAATCAAGAGATAGCACCCGTGATGATGATCGAGCAGAGATGTTCCAGAACCAGAGATGATCTAGATCAAGTGATGATGATCCAGATTGAGTGATGATCCAAATCCAGATGAAGATGACTTGAATATGACGAGGAAACGATGATGATCCAGATGATACAGAGAAGAAGACTTGTGCTAATAAATTGTGTCAAGAGAATACCTTCCTAGTTAAGAGGGAGTGTTGATGTATTTGTAACTTCAGAATGTATTCACCTATATATCTTATGTATTATACCCCGATGTTTATTTCGGGAAGTGTCTGTAATGTATTGAAGTCATGTCATGCCCCGAAGTTCCTATTGGGAGATTCAATAATGTAAACAAGTCATGTCAAGTCATTGTGGGTAACCCTCCTATTGTTCAAGGGTTAAAGTCCCCACAGTTGTGGGGCCCTAGGGTTATTAGACTCTCCTAGTGAAGTCGACACTAGTGAGTTATTGTAAGTTGGGGCAATAGTCCCCACCATCTAATTCAAGGTTAACCCTCCTTGTTGATCAGAGGGAAAATTCTCCACAAGTTGTGGGGCACTAGGGTTATTAGACTCTCCTAGAGATGCCGGCTCTAGTAATTAATTGTTAAGTGAGGCCGACATGTTGGAGTGGAAATTAAATGAATGAAAGAATATAAATAGAGAGTGAGACTCTGTATTTATCACACACACACTCACTCATTGGGGCACATGAGTGAGAGAGAAGTTGTTGGGACAAGAGAGAGACTACTGTTGTCAGGAGATCATATTTATGCTTTCGGCTTTTACTTTTGGTGTTGATTCTATCTCTGAGGAAGTTGCGGGGTTTTCTCCTTTATGGTTTCCCCGAGGAAAATTCTTTGTGTCTCTTGTGTTTATTTTTTTGCATGTTATTCTCTCAGTTAAAAATCCTAATATCATAATGATAGCTTGAATGATAAAAATCTAACACAGTGCACGGTACATGGTGTGACATAAAAAAGATACTACATTTTTAATGCCATGTGAAATTTTAATATTTCTTACCGGTGCTCTACACCAATAACATCAATACTCTTATATAAATATAATGCACCAATAGTGGAAGTTTAATATAAAAAGAGCATCATACAGTATGTAAAGGTTCTTATTTACATAAAGTGCATTGTAAATGGTGTGACAAAAAACTATACCGCACTATTAAAAGAGTGTGGAATTTTAATATTTGTTATCAATGCTCTCACCATTAGGCACATCAATAATATCAATGCTTTGAAATAAATATGGCAGACCGATAGTGGTGATTCAATGAAATAAGAACATTTTACATGCTATGACAGTGCTTATTAACATTAAGTGCATCATCAATGGTGTGTCATAAAAATTGTACCACATCATTAATGGTGTGTAGAATGTTAATATTTCTTATCAATGCTCTCACAATTAGGGTCACTAGTAACATCAACGATCTGCAAAGAATATAGAACATCGATAGTAATGCTTCAACAAAGTAATAACACTGTACACAATGCGATATGGAACACTAAATGAACTATTACAATATATGATGCTTTTAAAATATAGTTGGTGTGTCATCATTAAGACACACTAATCAATTCTAAGAATTGATGATGCATATAAAACATATAGAGGTACCAAAATGGTGCATCCCTACATTGAAAAGAGCATTAACATAATTGTGTTATTTTCAAAATGATGAATCGTGCATTAATTACGCCAAAGGCATTTCACAATGGAGATGTAGTATCAAAATATTCCTCGTCTCCCTGGCCGCTAAAATTTTGACACATGTCTCTTCGGCTTAGCGAATGGGAACTGAACAGGTGTTGTGTCTTGAGTCTGCCATGTTGAACGGATTTAGTTGAATGGCTTTAGATGGCCACGTTTGCTGATGATTGACTTGATCTCCTCCTCCAGTTTCTTTTTTGATCACTTTAGTTGATTCCTCGATTATGCAATCTCGAATCTGAAACTTCTGTCCTACAGACAACAGGTGTCCTCTGTGTTACAGCCGCTGCTGCGCATGAATGGATTGATGGACTTATGGACATTTTTTTCGTATCAAATTGCCAATTGTGAATCCTTCTTCCCATTTGGTGTTTAGGGTATTTTTTTACAAGTGGCTTGTTTGTTTTCACTACACTTCTATATGTTTCCCTAAATGGCATTTTTTTTACAGGATTTCACTGTCCTTTACTGCAGTTCATTTCTTCCAATCGGGCATAGACCTTCCCACGATTGTACGTGAAGGATTTTTAGAAATTTTTAGTCCAGCAGTTTTTGTGGGTTTAGGCTAATATTTTGTCCATGATTTTTTTTTCTTTAGGCTCACATCTTTTGGGGTAAATTTGGTCGTGTTTTTGTTTCACTACTGCTTCAGTCGATGAAATACACTTTTCTCATGTCCCTTTATTCACATTAATTCTTCATCAATGCATTGTTGCTCCATTAATGCAAGAAAGCTTGTCATTTGTTTCAGACATGGGCCTATATCTTAATTTTGGCTCACCTTATGACAATATCCAATATCTTGTTACAATACTTGATTTATTGCATTTGTTGTTGCACCGCCTTTTCTTTGCACATATATACAAGGCTTCAGGTAACCACTATTTCTTATTGTTTGCTTTTGCTTTGATTATATTCATTTAGTTGTGCTTCGTTTACGCTAGAGAGTTTCCAACAGAGGTTTTCGCACCTTGTCAAATTTGCAAGTATTAAATTCATTGTGGTATAAAAAAATTTGCTTCGTATTTGACCTTACAAATAGGTTCTGTTACTATTTTTAAATTTCCACAAATCTATTTAACTCATGGTATATATGTATATGTCTAAAGAGGTGTTTTAAATGTCAATAAAATGATAGGTATCAGTTTTTAGGCTAAATAAAAATGTTGCTTATGAGATGGTGAAACACCCTTTATTTTAATTGACTGTGACTCCTACTCTGTTGCAAAAGGACTGTGACTTGTATTGGTTATGTGGCTTCATAATGGTGTAATACTCATGCTATGTTTTAAATTAGTGAGTCTTATATTTGGTTATATTTTAACCCTCTCATTGGTCCAGCTTAGTGAGTTCCATGTATAATACTGTTAGTCTTTAAATGAATGTTGAAGTTGTAAAGGAAAGTGTGTCACTGGTATTTTTCTTAGGAAACTGACTAGTAAACCCCACAATCAATTTCCTAGGCCTGCACTTGTTTTAGGTAAGGAAATCATCCTAAAGTTGCAAGGCCACAATAACAGTGGGAGCTTCCATGTTCTACATTCCACTTTCCGCAGTGCAGAATGTGAAAATTGGAAGTTACATACTCACAATTAATTTTTTGTGGTTTTAGAATTCCACTTTCCGTCGTGTGGAATGCGGAATCCAGAAAAGTATTTGTCGGTTTTTTTTTCATTTTTCCGACCTCCGGTTTTTGCACTGCTGAATGCGGAAATTGGAACTTTGATGTTTTTTTTTGAAAAAAAATTTCCTTCCACTTTCCACTTTTCGATGTACAGAATGTGGAGTGCAGAATGCAGATTCTAGAATTTTCATTTTTTGTCAAAAAAAACTTCGTGTCGACTTCCAATCTCTGTTGTAAGGAATGCAGAAATCGGAAGTTACATGTTCACAATTAACTTTTTGTGCTTTCTAACTTCCACTTTCTGCTGTGTGGAATGCGAAAGTTGAAAAATTCTTTGTCGGTTTTTTATTTTCCTCATTTTTTCGACTTCGATTTTCGCACTGCGGAATGCAAAAATCGCATCTTTAATGTTTATCTTCACAACTATTTTTTCTTTCGCTTTCCGAAGTATGAAATGTGGAATGTGAAACTTAGATACGTTATTAGTTCAACTAAATCTATTTCTGACTTTCTCTTTTCGTTGTGCGAAATGCGGAAGCCAGAAATGCCAAATCCAAACTTTCCCAAACTTTACATTTCCAAAGTTTTAGTTGCGCGCTTTAATCTCAGCTTTTGGCTGTCTTTCCAGTTTTCAAATTTCACCAAACAAAAACCATAAAATAGATTAAAACCTTGCCCCAAAATCCCTGCGCTATTTTTCCAACTATTTTATAACGTTTAAAATATCTTCTCTAAGCTCGAAAAACCATAAGGTGTGGTTCTATGTTTGTGACAGCCCACATTTAATATTTATAACAGATAATGAATAACAATAACTGGACTCATGGCATATGTTCATGCGAAGATTATATATATATATGCATTTTAGTTAGGTCACATGAATATGTTACATTGCAAATTTTTTTTTTGTTCATGCCCTGTTTCATTCCACGGGGAAAAATAACCATCGCGTTATGGAGACTATGCTAACTGAAGATTCTTTTTCATTCTTATTACATGGTGTTTTCAACCTTTTCCCACTGGTACCAGTCTCCTCATTAAACCAAGTGAACTCACTCAACTCATCATCTCTTCGGTTCCGAATTTCTATCTCAGACAGCCTTCATAAGCATGAACTATTGCTTCCAATTATATATAGTAGTATTGTAGAAAATGGACAACTAAAAGAAGGAACTATAATCAAAGTTACCAAATCTACATGCAACATTGTACATAATGTAACATATGTTTAATTTCCTTGTTGTTTTTTCCCACTTAATCAATTTCACATTGTTCATGCATCCAATGTTTTTCTCTATCTCATTACTCTCTAACATACTTATTCTCACACGACTATCGCATTACTTGCACTCGAAGATGCCACAGCGGATGCAACAATTATTGGAGATCCCCCACCTTACCACTTACCTATAGCTTCTCCCTTGCAGATTAGTTCCTCTGTTACAGTGAACCCTAGCTCAATAAATGAAAACCCTGCCTTCCCTACATCGACTATCCCATTGACATCACTCTCCTCTTCTAGCAAAGTTTGGAACATTCAAGGTCGAGTTATTTCCAAGACAAGCATACATGAATATGGAAACCAACTAGGGTCTGAAAAAGTGTTTGGATTTGACCTTGTTAATGCTTCACACGATGAAATACATATATCTAAATTCAATGAATTGGCACTCTCTTTGTATGACCAAATACAAATAGGAATAGTGTACATAGTATCAAATGGCACAGTAAAATCATCCAATCAAATTTTCAACCATTTGAAAATCCATAATGAGATTTTCCTAGGTTCCTCCTCAACCATCCAACCATGCTTAGATGAATACCCATCAATACTTTTGTATTGCTTTAACTTTAAAACTATTCAGTAGATTCAAACTATACCTATAAATTCCATGGTTGACCTTGTTGGACTTGTCATTTCAGTTTCACCTACATCCACGATGCAAAAACGGGATGGTGTTGAGACTGTATGGTGTAGTATTGGACTCCGTGACATGTCAGGCTATAGTATTGACATAACACTTTGGGGAGAACATTGCCAAATTGAAGGATCTTGGCTTGCCAACCTTCACGATTTAGCTACTCCTCTAGCTATAGCAATCAAAGGCGGTCGTGTTATAGATTTTAATGGAAAAATTGTTGGGACTATTTCCAACACTACTATTTTTATAAACCCAATGATTGAAGAAACTTCAGTTCTCCAGAGATGGTTTCATTACAATGGATTTCGTTCAGCATCACCATCTTTGAGCCAAAAATCCAGTGCCTCTCATTCTGCTCCTCGTAAAATAATTACCATGAATGAGCTACAAACTCTTCAACCATATAACAGACTAGTTTGGTACTCTCTTGTTGCAACCATCACAAATTCTAATGTGGATGGCTTTCATTTCCTTGCATACCCTTTTTTTGTTGATGGTATACAATGCATGAAAAATATTTCCCACAAAGTTGGAGACATTTGGCACTGTGGTAAATGTGATGGGGATTTTCTTGAATATGACTACTGATACATACTAAAGGTTGACTTGGAATATGTCATTGGATACCTTCATGGTGTCATAGCTTTCGATGATGCTGCAAACCAACTCATGGGAATTTCTGAAAAATACCTGTGTCTTCTCTCAACTGAAGCAACATCAATTGTTGTAATAGTCCAGAGGATCTGCAACAAACAATTAGTTCTTACTCTTTCAGTTAGAACAGAAACCTTATGTGGAATTGCACGCCTAAAAGTTGTAATTTTCATGGTTGAAAACACACAATGGACAATTTCATATGGACATTTAAATATATAGTTTTTTTACCTGATACTTAAGCATTCTTTGTTGTCTGTAATGAATGCCTTCAATTCTCAATTTTAAGTCCTTATTTCATAGTTCAACATAGCAGGGTATGTTTTTTAACTCCCTTATAACACTTCTATTTTGCAGTCTCATAATTCCACTGTACAAGCTATCACTTAACGTTTTTTACCTAAATTGTTGATATAACCTATATGGTAACTTTTGAATACAATACTAATTTGCTATTGTGTTTATTTATAAAATAAACAACTTTGTTGTCTTCTTTCTTTTCACAACTTTTAATTCTTCTATACAGAACAATAATTACATTTAATTTTTTTTTCATATATCCTTTCTCATACTACGCTTTTTTCTTCTATATTGCTTCTTTCTTACAATTATCAATCTAGGACTTGAAAAAAATACTTACTCCATAAATATTATTGTAGGTACATTCTTAGTTCCCAATATGCAATCAGTTAACATTTGCTTTATATCTTTTGCTTTATATCCATATACTTTGCAGTTAATACATATAGAAAATGTCTCGTTTCTAGCAATCAAAGCTTCTAAGTCTTTAACAAGTTTACGGTTTTATTGTAGGAATTATGTCAACTCATGACAATGAACAAGCCAATGCGTAAAGGAGAGTTGTATATGCACAAACAGAGATAAAAACAACAAGAAACTACGTCTTCTTTACATATCAGCTCCTCTACCTATGAATATGTCTTCTTCAATTTCTCTTTCCCAACCTTCCGACAGACCTTCACTTCCATCCCCTATGCTAAATCCATAGAACACCTTCCTCGATGATGCACATCAATGATTTCGTAAACAAATGGACCAACTGGCTGATATGCATGCCTGCTCTATTTGCAAAGAATGTTACCCTGGTATTGTAAAAAAAAGTTCCATGGTGCATACACTTGTTTTCATTGTATTCTAGAACAAAAATGCTATCGATTTTCATTGGAAAACAATATGGACCCAGGCATCCAACCACCTATCCTTGCAGTACTTACAGAAGTTGAAGAAATTCTCATTAGTCATGCTAACCCAATATTACAAGTCACAAATGCTCATGGTGGTCAATATAAATATTCTGGACATACTACTTGCTTCCCCTAAGACATTTCCAATATTGACACATACCTACCCCATTTAATATCAGAACTTGACATCCTTGTTGTTTGCAAATGCAACTCTACAAACAATCAATATGAACTATTTTTTAGTCGAACACGTGTTATTGCTGCCCTTCAATACAAAATGGAAAACGACCCATACTACAAGGATGTACAAGTCAAACCAATTGCATTATCTTCTTTGCCTCTTATTTCAATAGACATTTCACCTTTGATTATGCATGTTAATAGCAATGATACATTATCTCAATAGAAAATCTTGTCCTGTACAGGTCAACCACCAAATTCATTTGAACCCTATGAATTAGAATCCTCTTCATTTATTTAAACACAAACTAATTCTAGAACTGAGGTTGAATCAATTATACACTTGTTACACATACCAAATATCCCACTACCACCTTCCATTAATTTCCCCCCTATAGGCATCTCCCCTATCAATGAGTACAACACAAAAGGCCTTCTTTCCATGGCTTTTCCAACCTTGTTCCCCACAGGTGCAGCAATGCTTAAACAACCACACATTCATGAAGTTGATATGCATGAATATGCACTTCACCTTCATCCTCACTTCTGGTACTACATATACAATCTATTTATGTGTCATCAGAGTAATGTTACTGCCTCTATTTTTACCAAAATTAATCGTGAAGATACACTACCTCCCACAACACTTGAGCTTGTTAACCAATTGAAAGACATGCCTAATGAAAAAATTGGTCATCGGGTCACAAGGTTTGGTTCTTCATTACGTAGAACATGCTCGTATTGGAACAAAAGTAGAGTTGAACTCACAAATATGATCAATCAACAAGGTACACCAACATTCTTCTTCACCCTTAGTGCAGTTGACACAAAATGGCCAGATTTGCATGCTAGACGTCCTACCGATTTAGTTCAATACTATCAATAGAAGTTTCACAACATCATATCAAATCCACATATTACATCACAATACATGCACACTAGATTCAAAACATTCCTTCAAGAGGTGCTTCAAAAAGGTTTTCATATAACGGATTCTTGGTGCAGGTATTCTACCATCTCTTCCTTCTTATTCTTCTCTTTGTGTTTCTCACTTTATACAATTCATTTATAATATATTCATTTTCTTCCCATTTAGGTATGAATGGTAGCATAGAGGATCCACACACATTAATGGTTTTATTTGGTTGGAAAATGCACCAAATATGGACACCTTAGAATGGGAAGATGTTGTTATTGTTGAAGCTGCAAAAAAAAAAATGACACATATGTTACAGCTTGGAATCCTCGTAATTCCCACTTTTCCACATCTGGGTTACACCATTCTACTACAAATGATCCATGAATTCTTGCATCACCATCCATATTTGCATCAAACTACTTAGTTGACTATGAAGAACTTGTAAATTTTGTTCAAAAGGCACACCAGATGTTCAGAATCAACTTGCCTTCGCAAAAAAGGAACATTTGTTCAATGATGCTATGGTTTTTCGTATGACCTACAAGATACTTCTTCATTATTCATTGATCCAAATCGACGTAAAAACTACAATCCTGCAAGAAATGATTCCTTTCTAAATATTCACAACCCTACCATGCTTTCAATATGGAGGCTAATGTTTATTGCCAACCTGTTCTTTCTAGACATGCTGTCCTCAAATACATTTCAAAGTATGCATCAAAAGTAGAGCCAAAATTAGAAAGATACCATGCAATTCTCTCTCACCTTGAACATGCAGCACCAAGTGACGGCCCCATTCTTCATCCAATCAAACAATTCCTTGCACAAACAGTTGCAGAACGAGACATTAGTGCACAAGAGATGTGTCACATGCTCCAAAAACTCCGTCTTGTGCTTTGTATCCGTCACTTATTTTCCCTAAATGTGAGCCAAACTGTCTTCCGCCGTGTTTCTAATGACACTAATAACACCCCTGCAACACCCCCCTTCATTTTTGCATACATGCAAAGACCCATTGTTCTTGAACATCTAACTCTGCTTGAAGCTACTCATTCTTGGTCTTTCTCGCATAATAGGAAAAAAAATCCATGGAAACAAAACTTACGTGACAATATTGTTGGAGTCTATCCACATTTCACTTCCATTCCTCCCTCTGATTCTTCATCTTTTGAACCATTTTTTTGGAGTGAACTTCTTCTATACAAACCTTTTCATTCCATCCCTCAGGATATTGGAACAACAAATTCTGAAATTATTTCTCATTGGCATCACATTAAAGGCACATATGATGTGTGGCATGTTGAATGCACACAAGAAGAACCCTCTACACCTCTATCTGATGATTCAAACTCCAATGCAATTACCTTTCCCTTTCCCCATAGCATGGATGAATGGGAACATCTCTCTCAAATGCAACTAGGAAACAGCATCCAGATTGATGACCTTGAAATGCTTAGACATCGTGATTTTGACAAAAATCACAATTGGACACATAACAATATAACCATTGATTTGCATGAGACAGCAACATCATTCATTGACCTCAATCGCTTGTCTATCCAACTACATGAAGACACCCCATCGTTCTCAAATTTGCTTGATTCCTTGTCTCCCACACAACGCATAGCCTTTGATCTTGTTATTTCCATTTTAGAAACACTACACCTGTTGAACCACTCAAAATGGTGATTTAAGGTAATGTAGGCACCGAGAAATATTACCTCATATCTTGCTTTAAATCTACACTCCAAACTGCATCTGAACAAACTGCCTCCCCTCTTCTTCTCCTTGCTCCAACTGGTGTTGTTGCTTTTAACATACATGCATCTATAATACATTTTTCTATTCAAATACCCATTGTTGAAATGCACCCCCTTGAAGGCCAATCCCTTTCAAAACTTCAAGAAGAACTCCACCATATTCACTATATTCTCATCGATGAAATGAGCTTTATTGGCCCAAACAAGTGCAAAGGAACATCGAGAGGGTAAAAGTATTGAGTCTTTCCACAACTAAATGAAGCATCAGCATAAGCATGAAAATTTCACTTAATAAAATCTGCTTTCCACAGTGCAGAAAGCGGGGATCCATTTTTTTCAAGTCATCGGGGAAATCCATTCCCGACTTTCGCTTTTAGCAGTGCAGATCGCAAAATTGTCATTTTGTGTTAATCAAATGGTTGTATTTCTGACTTCCTCTTTCCACATTGTGGAACACAGAAATCGGAAGTTACAAGTTCGTAATAAAACATTATGTATTTTTGACTTCCGATTTCCACAGTGTGGAATGTGGAAATTGGAAAATTATTTGTCGCATATTTTTTAATCTTATTCCCTGATTTCCTCTTTCCGCATTGTGGAAATCAGAACTATGGTTTTTCTTTTCGCAATTTTTTGTCATCCACTTTCGGTTTTCCGCAATGCGGAAAGTGGGATGCGGAAATTCAATATGTTTTTGGTCTTAATAAATTTCTTTCCAAGTTCTTTTCAAGTTTGTAATAAAAGTGTCTGTATTACCGACTTCCACTTTCTGCGGTGTGGAATGCAAAAATCAGAAAAGTATTTGTGTCAAATCCTTTCTCCCTATTTCCCGATTTCCTCTTTCCGCAATGCAGAATGCGAAAAATCATAACTTTGATTTTTCTTTCCGTAATTTTTTTTTTCATCTGCTTTCTGTTTTCTGTAGTGCGGAAAGTGGGATGCGGAACTTCAATATGTTTTTGGTCTAAATAAATTTATTTCTGAATTCCACTTTTCGCAGTGTGGCATGCGGAAGCCGGAAACACTAAATCCAAACTTTCCCAAAAATTTATCCAAAGTTTTTGTTTCCCTACATTCATCTCATCTGTTTGTTTTTCTCTAGTTCCACGGTCTAGATTTCTTTTTTCGTTGAGGTTTTGGCTATATAGTCTGTTTGAATTTTTCAGTTTTTTATCATTTTTTTACCTGCGTTTTTACTATGCCTAGAGATTTTTACTGCGCTTTCTTCTCGATTGAGCTTACATCTATCACTGCTTTTCAAATATTTCTACCAGTAAGTTAACTCCTTACGACTGTTTAGCTTGCCTAATAGGGAAAAAAATCCATGGAAACAAAACCTGCATCACAAGATTGTTAGAGTCTATCCACAATTCACTTCAATTCCTCCCTTTGATTCTTCATCTTTTCAACCGTTTTTTAGCGAACTTCTTCGGAAAGCGGAAATTGGAAATAAATTTATTTAGACCAAAAACATATCGAACTTATGCATCCCTCTTTCTGCACTGGAGAAAACGGAAAGCAGATGAAAACAAAAATTGCGAAAAGAAAAATCAAAGTTTTGATTTTTGCATTCTACACTGCAGAAAGAGGAAATCGAGAAATAGAGAAAAGGATTTGACACAAATACTTTTCCTATTTCCGCATTCCATACAGCAGAAAGAAGAAGTCGGTAATACATACACTTTTATTACAAACTTGTAAATTTTTATTTTCGTGTTCCACACTGGGGAAAACAAAAGTTGAAAAGACAATCGTTTTATTAACACAAACTGACAATTCCCAGATCCGCACCGCGAAAATTAGAATTCAAGAATGGATTTCCTCGATGACTTGAAAAAAATGGATCCGCACTTTCTGCACTGTGGAAAGCAAACTGTGGAAGGTAAAAGCGACCAAAATGATACTTAGAAAACAAAAGGTGCTTTATGCTCATGCTCATGCTTAGGAGGAAATTTTATTAAGTGAAATGCTCATGTTTCTGCAGATGCTTCATTTAGTTCTAGAAATACTCAATATTTTTACCCTCTCGGCATTCCTTTGCACCTCTTGGACTCCCAGATTACGTTCCCAGACCGAGAGGTACAATTTTTACCCTCTCGGTATTCCTTTGCACCTCAAACCGTTCCCACGCAGACAAGACTCTATCCTCAAGCTATTTGAAATAGTAAGATCCTATGGATATGAGGCCTCCATTGCCACAATTGTTTTCAAATGTAGAAGAGCTGTTGTGAGGATAAGCAGTAAAATATTGAAAAAAGAATTGATTCCTAACTAATTGTTTAAGGACACATAAACATGATGAGTAATAACTTCAAAATAGGACTATTGCATGATGTAGCAGATGAAAGAGAACAACCATTTAATGTGAAAACATGCAAATCAATATCACTTCTTTCAGCTTAACTTCAGACTAACTTAACAAATAAAATTTCCAATAACTATGTCCAAAGCATTAGATATACACAATGAGTCCAAGAGACAATATTAATTAACAAATCAATATTAGAGATCAATAACCAATTACCAGCAATGTAAATGATCATGTACACCAAATAAATACATTCACTTGATACACATTGCAAATGTCAATTCAGTAAAGAAAAATCAGCACGTGAATCAACACATTTATAGTAAGCCACCAATAACTAGCAAGCCAGATAGATTAGGAGATAGACTAAAATTCATTAAAAACATTCAATGAAGAACCATGAAACATAATATGAATTGACTGTAATTTTATTAATATGCAAAAAATTACAAAGTTCTAAAACCACAAACTTTCCTTTTATGTTCTCGATAGTCCTTTCTCCTGTGTAAACCTTCAGCTTACTCTCCAAAAGTCCCCTATTTATTTGGGAAATGTATCCCTTTAAATAATATTATAAATTTTACAAGAAGTTAAAATTCCCAAGACATGGGATTACAAAATCAAACAATTTCAAGGTTTGCCAACGGTGAAATGCCACTTGGCATGTAGTTTCATGAGCTCGTCAATCTCCTGAAAATGGGCATGTCTCAAGTGGATTTCTGTTTTGCATATTTGGGAGGTGATCTCATTCTTCTTGATTTTCTTCCACTCTTTTAGATACACCTGTATCAAATCCATCAAAGAGCAGGGGATCTCAATCCATCTCTCGATCTCCTGCGTGGTTAGCTGATTTATCTATTGGATCTGCTCCTTACCTCCATCGAAATGTCTTTCAACCTGTTCCATTTGGAGTTTTGGTGAAGGCACCTGAGCAATAGTATCTAACATAGGGAAGTCCAAATAATCAAGCAAAACTTTAGAAGTTGATCACCTACGTTCGCAAGCTAACTATCCTTCTCTAATTATAGCTTCCACTAAGTCACAGATATTCTCCCATGTCTCAATTATGACGTTAGTCGTTTTGGCTTGCATATTTTCTGAAATTGGCATATCATGTGGCCTATCTGAGTTATGCATTTTCCAATCTATCACATTTTCAAAATCCCTAGATGATTCTTTTGTTTGATCATGGTGGGTTTCCAAATTTTTAGAATGTTTCCCAAATGAATTATATAAACCCTGCATCTCATCAAAACATGTATATAGATTGACCATGTCCTGGAGAAAATCTTCATGCACTCTGCAGAGTACTTGTTTAAAATATTCTGGTGTCATATTTGAAAAAAAAGAGGATGTTGATTCTCTCAGAGCATCCTTCACCTGTTGCTCAAGGATGACAATCTTTTCTTCTTGTTACCGATTGAGAACATCTCATTTTCCAAGATGATGTTTGAGATCTTCTGTCTTCTTCTGCCATTGCCTTATTTTGCTCTCATATTCTTGTTTCAGTTGCTTAACCTCTTGTGCATGTTTTGACTTAGTTGTTTCTAAGTCCAATCTAGTCTTTTGCAATTATTGTTCCTTATCAGTAAGGGTCACACTCAGTTGTGAAATAAAGCCGTAATTAGCCCCTGCAAAAGCTCCCATAAAAGCTATTGTATCTAATGCCCCTTTCTTGATATCAGGGGTGTTTGATTTACATATAAACTGACTGAGGGCAGGCATCTATTTGCTTGAGCCATCTCTTGTCCTCTTAGCTCCCCTCTTGATCACATCTTTGTCCTTCTTACTCTAGTAGTATTTTCCCATAGATACGACAACATCTTCTCCAAAATCTATCATTCCTTCAGGGGGTGAAATCGTTTGTAGCTGAGTGGTAACTAGGGGATCAGTTTGTGTCTAGGAAAGAGGGATTTATGTATGGAGGGATGGGATGTTCATAGGAGAAGTAAAAAAAGTAAGTGTGAGGGATGAAGAGGAATTTAGTATAGGTGTATCAACTTTAGGGGAAAGAGTTGTAGAGATGGAAGGAATGTTTATATGAGGAAGCTGAGAAAGTGGGGATGTTGGGATAAGATGATGTGGTGAATGGGGATGAGAAGAAGTATGAATGGGTGATTCAACTAGTATTGTGGAAATACTAGTGGTAGGTTCCAGAACTAGTGAAAGATTAATTTTAGAAAAATACTGCTGGGAAAATGATGAACCTAAAAAAATTCAAACTCCTAAAGACTAGAAATGGATGATACCAAGGAAGTAAAAATACTAACTGGACAAGTGAAAGGACCTGTCTCTTCCTCAAGATCACTGTGTATGCCATGAATTTCAACATCAGAGGGAGGCAAAGGATTTACCTGTCATATGGGAGGGACTCGCACGAGTACATGTTCTCTTTGAGAAATTTGTAGCAGGGGCACCATCTGTTCTTCCCTAGGATCCTGTTGTGATTGGACCTGCTCAGAACTCAATTGAGTCTTTTGCTTCTTAGGTTGTGACTCAGCCATTTCTATGAGTTTGCGACTGAGAACTAGTTCTCTCAAGATTCTTCTTAAACTCAACTCCATTTTGCAGAGTGTCTTCCATTGAGGCGGGATGAGGACTGGAAGGACCATAAAGGATACCCTTACCTTTGTCCTTAGACTCAGTAGCAAGAGAAACAGCAGAGATTACTACTTGCTCTTTTGCTTCTTTCTCCATGTTGTGCTTTTGAAGTTCCTGCTCTATCTTCAATTTATTTTCGGTGTAATGAAGAGTATAATCCTTAATATCCTTTTTGTATTTGTAGAGATGAGGCTTAACCTATGGATCCTCAATCTTGCTCATTGCCTCTCAAAAATCCATAGCTTCTCTAAACATAGAATCATCAGGATCATTTTCATGAACATAATGAGACTTAGCACGCTCATGTGTAAAGAGGTTGGCAAGATAATATTTGGGTCATGCATCCTCTTGGCTGCCTCTCAAAAATTCATGATAGAAATTTCTTTACCCAGAACAGCTACATGAGTAGAATTATGAAGTACAAGGGAGTCCACATATAGGGGAAATTTGGGCCACGCCTTTTTCTTGTGCTTTATCATCTTGGGAAAAACCCCATCTATAATTATCTGAAAGGAGAATTCTTGTAGTACCATATGATTAGGGATAGTTCTTGGTAGTAGATGCAATGTATTGCTGCCCCAAATCCTCATATAAGATAAATATTCTCTGACATACCAATCGCCATGTACTGAAATTAATTCCCTGTCTCTCTCAGAAAATGTCGGAGCATCAGCCTTGAAATTTTTATGGTACATCGACCCAAGAAATAGGTCACAGATATCGTAAATTCGAGGAACGAAATTGTCCTCCCACATATTAGAAAAATATGTGTGCACTAGGGGAAAATTCTTGATCCAGATCCAATTTAAAGCAAGGAAAGGAGAAGTTGCACATAAAGCATCCCACACAAAACCTGACATGTAAAATGCTTGCTTTCGGTTGGTCATGGTTTTCTGATACTTCTCAACTTCATCTTTCAAATTGAAAGATAAAACCTGTGCTCAATTGAAATAATCACATGTAAGCAAAATGTGACGAGCCACATGAACCCATTGAACTTTGAATAAGGAACAGTTTGCCGACCCATACAAGTGACAAAATATAGCTGCTAGTAATGAGAATGGTTCCCTAAACCAGGAAATTGGATAGGCATTAGTGAAGGTTATCAACAGTTCCCTAAACCATTATGTGTTGTCCATCCAAGACTTGACCACCTCTTTGTATTTGAACCGAGTAATGGCCTCATCAATAAATTTCGATGTCAAAAGTTGTCTAGGAGGTCCAAGCGCATAAGCCCCAACAAACACGTCAGAATGGAATGATGCAACGGGAGTATGGCTATTTTCGTTGAAAGAGTGTTCCTTAGGGTCTGCATAGTCCAACTCTCACTTAACAGGGTTTGTATAGGGCATGAAAGGGGCTCTAGCAGCAATGTAGTGAAGCTGGGAAATATGAATTTGTTCATAAGCCAGCTAGTCATGGGTGACAGAGGAGAAATTGTCATTGTCAAAAATGGCGTAAATCCTGGACTAGTCTAGGTACAAGGTATCAGACACACGTACAATGGTATCACTAAACACACCAGTGCTAAGGTCTTTGTTCTTTTGCTCCTAAAGAGTTGTTTTTGACTTGGTGTTCCTAGAGGTGGTGGACATTATCTCCGATTGGATTGTGTCAACCATGTTTAAAACAGTGACATGATTTCAAACCACCAGAAAAAATGGTCGAGTGGTAATTACTTACTGGTGAAAAATCTTAGAAAACTGTAAATATGTGAGCTGGAACAAGGAAAAATTTGCAGTAAAATCTTCAAGCACAGCAAGAAAGCATGGGAAAAATGGTAAAAACATTTGTAACTTCAAACATATTTAAAACCCAAAATTAAACATAAAAATTTGTCTAGACCGTAGCTCTAGGATATATGGACGGCTGAGATCGAAGTGACAAAATATAATGGGATAGTGCTAAGGTCCAAAAAATTGTAATTTCTTATTTTCGCATTCCAAACTTCAGAAGTTGGAAATCGGGAAGTAAATATTCGACCAACAAAATTGTTAGTTTTCCAATTTTTTAACTCGCTGAGGAAAATGGTGGAAATCGGAAAGATAAAAAAATCATAAGTGTAAAAAGCGATATTGTCGATTTCCGTGATCCGAAAATAAAAAATCAGGAATATCATAAAACCCTTCAAAAAATAACTATATTTCCGCTTTTCGCAACCTGAATATCGGAAAATGGAAATCAAGAAAGGGACATTTCCTTATTGAAAAATATAGGATTTCTGAGATCCGAAGATCGGAAATCAAAAATCAGAAAAGAAGCTTCAACGAACCTCCAAAAAAGGGATTTCCACTTCCTGAATTCAGAAAGCAGAGATTGAAAACAAGAAAGACAGGTTGGAAAACAAGGAAAAAATTATTCCGAAAGTAAATAAATCCAAACAAACAAGGGTCATTGAGGAAATTTATTAAGTACAAATGGGGGGAGAGATATATGTTGATTATATAATCGGGGATGTCATTAATATATTTAGTAATGAATGTCTTGAGGTAAAACCTCAGTTGTAAGTCGAGTCAGTAGTACCCACAAAATTATTATTAAAATGTAATTTCTCGTCTCCCAAGGTAAGTAAAAAAGGTTCAGTTGCAGAAAGACTCAATATTTTTACCCTCTCAGTGCAAATGCTAGTAATAGATATATGCAACATGGGCAATGCATGCATTTAATACAACACTTTGCCCAACCATATGTTCTTATTTAATTTCTAGGTTTTTGATCCATTGTCGTTATAATATCCCTAACCATTATTATTGGCAATTTTGAATATTATTAAATGTAGTGAGATATCACAGCATGCTATAAAATTTATAGTTTCTTAATTTTGTTTATCGTATCTCAAAGCACTATGACTGGTACTCAAGTACACTATAATGTGCACTGCTAAAGGTAGGGGTGTGGAAAACATTTTATGCTTTCCTGATGCATTTTTAATATTAATTGGTATTACTAACGGTGATTCCTAAAATTCTCAAGCACATTAAGTGAGCATGGCTCTAATGTTCATTGTTATTTATGTTCGAAGTGTATTTACTATTTTGAAGCACCATGGATGGTGTGTGTGTAGTTTATAAAAAGAGCCAATAAAAAAAGACATTATTTATAAACTCTCCATTTTACCAATGTGTTTGTAATACTAGGACGTACTGATATTGATGGTTTTGTATGTTACAAAGTGCTCTAGTTGAACACACATATCTCCAGTCCACTGGTGTTAACAGTGTGCTTGTTAGATCTTAACACAAAATTAGAGGGGTAAATTGTGCAAAAACAAACCATTTATGGTATTCCCTATTAATTAATATGGCACACCAATTTGTTTAGTGTAAGCAAAATAGCTTGAACACACCCATGGGATTTTAAATGATTGAAAATATGACAAATTTACAATGAAATTTGAAATTTTAATCTGCTAAAATTGTAAATGAGTAGGTAAGAAACACATTGCTTTCCCTCTTGTTGGTCGACGAGGCATTATTTCCATGTACACCAAAAATGAATATTTTCAACCATTTTGAAAAACTTTTCCCAATCCACTAGTGATTCAAAGGACATGAGGAATCTAACAAATAAGTAGCATTGATGACAAGATGATCGTACAATGATGCTATGCACCAATACTTGTGTTCTCAAGTGCTGAAATGAATTGTAACAATGAAATTACTAGTCAATAGTTTTTTTACTCTTGCCCTAACTCATTACACTCGATTGTATGCCACACTAGTTCTATTTTTTCTAAGAAGCACATTGCTAAGTTATTATAAAAAGAACTAGAGTGGTGCACAATTGGCGAAGAAACCCCAGTGTTGTTATAATAATGTGTCACAATGGTAACTTGCAGAAGTTTTAAAAAACATCAAACTATATTATTATCCACTGGTGATCTTGATGATGTGCCATATCCATATGTGCATCGAGCATTTAGTAATTTGAAACACATCGGTTGGTTTTTAAATAGTATTAAAATAAAATAAAAAAAGGTGAAATGCACGAGTTCATATATTTTATTATACTTTGGTGTTTCATGTTTTGTGACCCATTGGTGATTTACAGGGATTATTAGGCACCGATATGTGTGTGTGTGTGTGTGTGTGTGTGTGTGTATATGTATGTATATGTATATGTATGTGTATATGTATATGTATGTGTATATGTATATGTATGTATATATATATATATATATATGTATATATATATATATATATATATATATGTATATATA
>LPNX010229502.1:1674917-1808085 GCA_001517045.1 Pseudotsuga menziesii
ATGTATGTATATATATATGTATGTATGTATGTATGTATGTGTGTGTATACACACACACACACACCCGAAGGGGCTAGCTCAAGTAGTTGAGTGTTGTAAGTTGTGAGCAGAAAGTCTCGGGCTCAAATCCTTGGGTGGCTATACATTGATATATAAGGGTCTCACTTAATGTCCCCATCGAGTTAGCTCTGTAATCAGAGCAAGGGGTGAGGACCCTTCGAGTGGGCCCATCCATGATTTCTTCCCGTGGACATAGCAGCCCCCTAGGGGTTTGTGAACCTGTTGCAACTGCAACTATTATCCAAAAAAAAAAAAAAATTAGGTCCCCCCTTAGCTTTTTAGTTTTTTAGAAGGCTTCTAAAGTCTAAATTTTTTACCAAATTTTGGCCCATGACTTTAAAGTTTTGAAAAAATTGAAATTTGTTTTGCTTGTATCGGATGCACTCTTGACAACCTTTTGCATAGTGGTCTAGCTAGCCATTGTTCCCTATCGGGAGCATTCCAAAGTCTTTTTCTGACGTATCGGTTGTTCTCTCATCTATTGCGTCGAAATAGTTTTGCTAATGTATCAGAAGCTTAGTCCTGATTCATTCCAATGCACCGGATCACTAATCGTTTATATCTAACCGAAATCCACAGAAACCTTGTCAATTTTTTTTCTGTTGTGTCGGTTGTTTCCTTCATAATCATCCGAGAACTTAGTTTTTTATTGGGCTGATGTTGTGGATGCAGAGTTTGAAGCTGATTCAACACCTTCCCTTAGCGTTTTCTGATGCTGATGCATTGTTAGTTGGTTGGCCTACCAATGGATGTTTTAAGTGCTTCAGCATTTTCCACCCGATATCCCAAGCCCGTTCTTCAAAATCCATTCAATGCTTTGCATCTACTAGCAAGTTCTTTTCTGATACCCGCTTGGCACTTCTATTTTTCCCGCTGAAACCTATCCTTCCACCCGCATTCAAACTTATAAAATCCATTGAGGTTGATTTATGGTCAGTGTTCACTGCGTTGTTTGTTAGTTGGTGCTAAGGAGCTGTCAGCGTTTGAGTGGTTTTTTTACTAACAAAGGTTGTGCTCATCCAGGTCATCCTCAGGAATTTCCAGGTAGGATTTTCTCCAATATTGTACTTAGTTTTTTTTTATCGCGGCTTGATAGGGTTAGGTGATTTTTTCTTATGTCGCAGGGGTTGCGATGGTTATTTCTTTCTTGTTGGTTCGCCCTTGGTCATTTAAATGTTGGGCCTCATTTTCTTACTCTCGCATTCCCTGTTTCTCCTTATTCGCAGTCCGGCCATGATTTGTTCTTTGACATTTGTTGGAATAAAGAGGGCAGGGTGCAGACGAGTGTTTCTCTGTATGCACCACTCCCTCACCTCCTTCACCTTTTTAGGGAAAGTGCACAGCCGTCGGTCAAGTGCTGTTAGGTTTTCATGGGATGTCAGGGGAGGGATTTTCGGTAGTGGACAGAGACTAAGGGTTAGCAGTACGATGTTTTCAAGGTTTTCCCACCATCAGTATTGATACTTGTAGATGTAAGGTCATGGCGAAAACCTATGGTTTTCCTAGTGGAAGTTTTGCTTGCAAATTTGTGTCCAAACTAGCTTTGAAAGTTTCGTGGTTTTTAGCTTTATATACAGAAAGCACATTTTGGTTTTGGTAGAAGCAAAAGCTGTTTAACATGCATTATGATGAGTTGGTAATGTCCTGGTTAATATCGGTGTTGTTTTCAGTATATAGTTTTCTATTTATATGTGTAATAGACTAAATCTAATTTGTATGATCAACACACGCCCATCATCCGCACAGCAACATGCCTCGGAAGGAGAAAAAAAAGACACAAGCAGCAGATGAAGAATTGGAGGTAGAAATAATAACTCGAGTCAAGGTTATCTATGAAGACACCAAATCCATCACTGGTATTGATCCTGAATATAAATGGGGATAAATATACCAAATGTTCTCAAATCAAAGTGTCCCAGAGGCTGGATTTGAGGATTTACCTATTTATGCTAATATCGAAAGATCAGCAATCATGAAGGTGGATACATGACCAGATCTTTGACCTTGTTCATAGGTAATATGATGGATTCTTCCCAGGGCTGATGTGACAAGGATGATATTGGCTAAAACTGAAGGGCAAGGTTATGCTTCCTATAGCCCAGCCTATGTATCCATGGCCTACAAGTTGCCGACACCCCAGAGATATTTGACTGAAGGAATCCCTGAAAAGGGAAAGAGATAAAAGTCAAAATCTAAAGAGAAAGTACAAAGACATGCTTAGTAAGATAGAGGAGTCCAAGGTAGAATTCCAAACCTTACAGTCACATAAGGATGCTTTGGTATTATTAGAAAGCAATATTGAAAGAGATTCCAAAAGGAAATATGAGGCCACCTTGTCAGAGTTTGAAAGACTTCAGCAAAGACATCAAATATTAGAAGCAGAACAAGACAGTTTGAAATCATCAATTGAAGAATTGAGTAAAGAGAAAGGAAGTCTAGAAAACAAGGTGGTAGAACTGGAGATGCAAAAGACTATTGCTGAGGAGAAAGACAAGCATTATGAAACTCAAGTAGTAGCATTGGAGACCCAGAAATCTTTGTTGGAAGTTTCATTAAAAGTAGCTAATGAACACAAAACAGATATTGAGCCAGTGAAAAAGCATGCCCTCACACTTAGGAGTAAAATTCATCAGATGCAGCTTCAAATGGTAGAGGAGGTATTGAAAGTTCAACAAGTAGAGATAAGGCTAGAGGAAATTGTGAGTACAGGTTCTTACTTTTTAGACAGGACCCAAGATGTCCTAGAAATTCTACAAGGATGTTTGAATTGATTGGAAACAACCAAGGAACCTCCAGCTGATGCACCCACGAAGGAATTAGAGACAATGAAGATGGAGTATGAACTAATTGAATTCGGGAGTAAAGAAGCAAAGGAATTGATAAAGGCAGTCTAGAGGACAAAAGGTGTTTGTGCAAAATTCTGCAGAAAAGTTCTCATAACTTACAATCATTGTCAGACATCTGCTACAAGAAGGTTAGAAGAATTTCCTGATCATGAATGATTTTTGAAGCAATTGCAGGTAAGATGGCAAGAGGATGAACAAGGTATTTAGCTGGTCAAAGGTTTGGATGAGAAGGTGCTGAAAACTGTAATAGCACAGGCATCAGTGGGCAGTCATTTATTGGAAGACCAATTTCATTTGATTCCAGCCATAGTGGAAAATATAAAATATCAAGTTCCTAAACATGAGATCACTATCAGATTCCTAGAGCCCTCTGGTTTCAAGACTATAGCAGCAGATGCAAATATTTGGAATAAATTCATAAATGATCTGGCTGGGCCCACTTAGTTGGCTTATTCAAACGATTGATAAATAATTTATTATTTTGTATTTATCTTTTTTGTAAAGGAAGAGTCAAGGGAAGCCGGAAAGGGTAAGGGGGTAGCTCAAAGGCTTTTCTGTTTGTATAAATAGAGGTGAATTATATCTATGAAAGGACATTTTTTCATGCTATGTTTTTGGAGTGTTATTGTAAGAATAACTACTTGCTCTTATAATAAAGAGTATATATTTTATGCTGGAGAAGGTGTTGTGGAGTCTCAAATGCTTGCCATAGACTAGTTGAATGTGAACTACTTCTGTTTCAGCTTTTTCTATGAACTATGAGATCGTTCTAACTTATGAATTATTTCATGTTATGAATGTTTTCTTGTTTATTTCTGTGAAACTTCCGCAACATATCTGAGTAATGAATGTTTTAATTGACAATGATCTATCTCTCTGTCTATCTTTCTACTTATATTCATGTATTCTAAAATATGAACAGCTATCTATAATATTCTAAATGCATGTTTTACAGTACATTACTCATCATTAATTATAGTATTTCTCCCTAGGGATAGGTTAGATAGAATTATTTAGCATTAGTATAAGTTGTTCTTTGTTTATGATTTAGAATCGAAAGAGGTAAGACGAGAGGTAAAAACCTGCGCATCACATTGTGAAACTATTCATTATATCTATCGATTGCATTTAATTAGGCACTTGCATATCATACATAAATATAAAACAAAAAATACACTTAAACGATGGACCACGCCGCAACCGGTAAAACAAGCTTTAACTATTACTTGACCTATGGTAACCGGACCGCAAACCGAATGGATTCCCCATATCAAACAATAACAAGCTAATTGGGAACGATTATTGGGGAGAATGCCTGGTGTTGTTTCCTGGGATTTTCCAGGCCTCAACAGTTTTGGTGCTAGAAGGAGGGCCGCCAGTGCATGGCTGAACGAGGAAATTTGTTTTCTATAGATCACCCCACCGGTGATAGTTCTGAAACTAGTTTCACTAAAAAACCTACTCAGGGCACAAGGTATCTCTATCCCATTGATAACGAAGTGGTTGATGATTTAAGGATAATTACCAGGGCATATGCAAAGAATATTGGAGGCTTACCCATTATTCCTGATTTACCTAGAATAGAGTTTCATAAGAAGGACCATCCTCACTTGGAAGATTCAATGTTAGTGGAATACCTTGAAGAGCTGATAGAAACAGCCTTGCAAGAATTTGTCCAACCTCTAAATCAATTGGGACCATATTCCCCTCACTGTTCTCCTTTTCGAACTCCTGTCAAATCTCCTCCTCAATCTCCACTCAGAATCATGGCCAATGTGAATGTGAATCAGCCACCTCCACCACCTGCTTGGAGGGCTAGATCTCCTTTAAACCTGACCCCTCCATTGCATTCTATGCCTCATAATTTTGACAAGGCATTACCCAAGTTTGAACCAAATGAAGGAATTCTTGTGGATGATCATTTGCAAAGTTTTTATCTAGCTTTAGAAGGATTACAAGGAACAGAACATTAAGATGTAGTCTATAGATTATTCTTGCATACTCTTAAGGGAAAAGAATCCTCATGGTACTTTTCCCTGCATGCAAATTCAATTACAAATTGGAATACCTTTGAGAGGTTGTTTAGAAATAAATATGGAATCCAGAAAACCCATGCTGCTTTAATGAAAGGATTGATTTCCCTAAAGAAAGAAAAGAAAGAAAGGGTACATAACTTCACTTGGAGGTTTGCTACCTATCTTAATAACTTTGATGCAGCTGACAAACTGACTAAGGACGCCCTAATTGAGCATTACACCTCAGCTCTTGGGTCAAACCTAGCAATGTTTGTAAAAAGATCGATTATGCCCACCTTAGTAGATAGTTATGAAGAAGCTAAGAAGGTGGAGGTCGAAATGGAGAGTATAGACTAGTATCATGTATAGTAAGAAGAGAAAACTTATGGGAACATAAATCTTCTATTATTAACTAATCCTAAAGATGAGTGGTCACAAGAGTTATATGGGGTGGTAAAAATGATGCAGAAATTGTCAAATAGAGTAATTGATCTGGAAAATTAGGAGAACGAGGCCCATAAGCAATAAAAACCTTATTATAAAAAGCGAGATGATAATGGTCAACCTAAGCCTCCCTCACATAGTCCCTTGGCCATGAATTTGACAGATGTGGGAATGGAAAATTTCTATACATTCCATCAGCAGCCTCACTCTGAAAAAAATTGTCCACATTGGATAAACTCCATGACCTTAGTGATGAACCAGTTATTGGATTCCAAGTTAATGGAGACTGTGGATGAAAAAGATAAAGACCATGAACCAACAGAAACACAATAAGAAGACACTTTGGTCTTATGGGATTGTGTTTCCATGTTTGATATAGAGGAGGGATATATCACTGAAGAAGAAATACCAGAAACAAATGTTACAACAAGGAGTCAGATCTCATTAAAAGAAGATAACGTGATACTGCCCAAGATTAAGAAACTTCAGGAGAACATGAGAAATATAAAAAATAATTCTCAAAAATTTAATATACCATATTTTTTCATCACAATCCAAAATCCCAAGACAGTCAATATACCTATGAAGTCTACAAAAAATAAAGTTGAGAATGTCAAGAAGAACACCAATGAACATGAAATGGGATATGACATTGTAGAAGACATTAAAAAGACTAAAGCAAACATCTCTTTGTTTGAAATGTGTAATCTCCCCCAACAAAAAGAAAAGTTGTTGAAAGCACTTGAGACACCTATGAAGGAACCTCAAAATGATAACCAGGTGGATGAAGAGATTGGTGGGGCAAGTATAGGAGGAAATTATAAATACAAAACTCCAGCATTTCTCCTTACTTTTGAAATTTCCAATTACAACATGCATACTTGTTTGGTGGACTTTGGAGAATTAGTAAATTTCATGCCACTTTTAGTTTGCAAGCAAATAAATGGTCAACCTAAGCCAACTATAGGCCAAGTTATCTAATTCGATAGGACTGTAGTGAAAGTGATAGGAGAAATGGAAGATGTCCTGATTCGTTTATCAGCATATGAGAGGGTCTGTCAGTATATAGACATTGTTTTAGTAGATATCTCGGACGCCTATGGTTTGGTTTTGAGTCGGGATTGGGCAGCAAAATTTGAAGGATATTTTTCATCAAATTGGTCACATGTATGGTTACCTTATGAAGGTTGTAAGAATCAAATAAAGGTGTTAAGGGAACCTCAAATGAAGTACAATGTAACTCAGTTGGAAGGAAAGAATGAACCAGTAAATTCTGTGTTGGGAAACTATTTTCTTGAGCTAGAGCCGGCAAATTACCAAGCTGAAGAAGCAGGTAACATATCAGATATCTAGCCCGATCCCCTTTAGTTTTAACGGAATGATAAGATTGATTGTAATATAGTAGATTTAGTCTCAAACGTAGTTAGCAGTTCAAATTCAGTAGGAGTAGAAAGTTTTTGGATTCTTTATTTTGACGGTTCCAAAACCTTGGAAGGATCAGGAATTGGCTATGTCCTGATCGATCCAGAGAAAAATAAATATTTTCTTTCATGTAGATTAGAATTTCAATGTACAAAAAGCATAGCTAAATACGAAGCATTAGTCTAGGGACTGAAAAAAGCAATGGAATTAAAAGTAAAAAATCTAAAAGTATACAGAGATTCTGAAATAATTGTTAAACAAGTTTGAAACAAAATTCATTGCATCTCACCACATTTGAAGGCTTACCAAAATGAATTTTGGGATTTATTAACAACTTTTCATGCATTTAACCATTTTTTTTAATTCCTAGAGTAAAAAATGCAGCAGCGGACTTGTTATCTACTTCAGCTGCAAGGCTGGTACCTACAAATAACAGATGCTTAATTGAATTTATTTTTAGGCTTTTTATTCCAGACAACATTACCAATCTGAGGGTGTTTGATGATGATCAGAAAATATTGGAATGTTTAATGAATGATGATACATTTAAAGAAGCCATAATAGATGACGAGGAACATCAAGCAAACCTCCAGAATGGAAATTTCATTCCTAAAGGAGTCAGAACTCTGGAATAGATGTTTGATCTAAACAACAAGTTCAAAAAACCAACAAATGTCAAGACGCATAGCTCGTCTTTACAATTCAAGCTGATAAATCTAGGGATAGAGATTGAACCCAAGTATGTGAATTTGGGAAAGTGTTGTTCACCCAGGGAGAAGAGTAAATTCATCAGTTTATTTAGACAATACAAAGATGTATTTTCTTGGACCTATGAAGACCTCAAAACTTATGACACCAAAATTATACAGCATGTTATTCCAATCAAAGTTGGAGTCAAACCTTATCAGCAGCCTCTAAGAAAGATGCATCCCAAACTAGAGCCCCTAATTCAAAGTGAGGTAAAAAATATTTTGGATGCTAAGATCACATTCAAAGTTAGACATTCAGAATGTGTCTCAAACTTAGTTCCAGTACGGAACAAGTCTGGAGAGATCGGACTTTGTGTTGATTTCAGGAATCTAAACCATGCGTCAGATAAAGATAATTACTATATCCCACCCATGGAACAGATACTACAAATGGTCTTAGGTTATGAACTATTTTCTCTGTTAGATGGATTCTCAAACTATAACCAAGTGCTAGTAGCAGAAGAATACAGACTCAAGACCACCTTCAGAACCAAGTGGGGGACTTTTGCACATAGGAGAATGCCCTTTGGACTTATTAATGTTGGGGAAACTTTCCAAAGGGCTATGGATATAGCTTTCTGCGGTCTGATTGGCCAGAGTGTTGTGGTCTATTTAGATGATGTTACGATATTTTCGAAGAAGAGAGAAGAACATGCATTTCATTTGAACAGATTTTTTAACACTGTAGAAAATATGGCATTTCTTTAAATCCTAAGAAATGTGTGTTCGTTGTTACCAAAGGAAAGATATTGGGTCATGTTATTTTAAAAAAAAAGGATCTCCATTGACCTAGAGAGAATTAAATCAATAGAACATATCCCTTTACCCCATAATAAAAAAAGGTATGCAATATTTTATGTGGACAATCAATTTTGGCGAAGGTTTGTGCCAGACTTTGCTCAAATAGTCAAACATTTGCAAAAAATGGTCAAGCAAAGTGTGCAATTCATTTGGAGTGATGCAGAGAAGGATGAATTTAACAAGATCAAGACATCCATAGCTCATGCACCATCACTTAAAACTCCCAACTTCAAAAAGGATTTTATCTTATACACTTTTGCTTCAGATGATTCATTAGCAGCGATGCTTACACAGAAAGAAGAAGGGGGAGATGAGTACCCCATATCATTTATGAGCACGGGTATGTAAGGGGCTGAATTAAACTATCCTACAGTTGATAATCAAGCATGTGCAGTTTTTAAAGCGGTGAAGCAATTCAGACCGTATATAATTAAGAACCGTACCAAGGTAATAGTCCCACACCCGACAGTACGATCTCTTTTTGTACAAAAAGAGTTGGGAGAAAGGAGAGATAACTGGGTAACTGCCTTGCAAGAATATGATCTAGAGTTCAAACCAGAAACCATAGTTAAAGGACAAGGGCTCTGTAAATTGATGGCTGAGAGTCAAGAAAATGACGATAACAATTGGGATAATTAATCTAAATTACACATGGTGGATGTATGTCCTTTATTCACAGCTCTAGTATAGAGATTTAATTCATTATCTTCAAGAAGGATATTTGCTGGAACATTGGAATCCCAAGAAAAAGAAGAGAATTACGTCTAAAATCATCCTTATATCATATTATTGATGGAGTGTTGTTTAGAAAAAACTATGATGGAGTTTTTCTTAGATGCTTGGAACATGAATATGCAAATAAGGTTGTAGTAGAACTACATGATGGGCCTGCTGGAGATCATTTCTTGGGAGATACAATAGCACACAAGATTTTAAGAGTTGGGTATTACTAGCTAACTTTGTTTAAAGATGCTCACGCTCATGTCAGGAAATGTGATACTTGTCAAAGGAGTGGTGGGAGACAAGCAAAGGGAGCAGGACCTTTGAAACTAGTTATTATTTCTGAACCATTTGAACAATGGGGGATTGACGTTATCGGAGAGATCAATCCAAATTCTTCATTGCAGCATAAATACATCCTAAAAGCAACAGACTATTTCACCAGATGGGTAGAAGCCATTCCATTACAAAAAGTGAATGAAGATGCAGTTATGGACTTCTTGCAAGACCATATTATGACCAGGTTTGGGGTTCCAATTTCCCTGTTTTTTTATAATGCTTCATATTTTTCATCTATTAAATTGACTGCATTTGCAAATGAAAAAGGAATTAAGATACACTATTATGCTAACTACTATCCGCAAGGAAATGGTTTGGCAGAATCTACCAATAAAAAACTCATTAGGATTTTGAAGAAAAAAGTCATAGAGAATCAAAGAAGTTGGCACCTAGCCTTGCCTAGTGCACTCTGGGCTAATAGAGTCACACCCAAGAACTCCTTAGGTGTGTCACCCTACACTCTCGTCTATGGGAAAGAAGATATACTGCCTCTTAATATTTTGTTACCATCCTCTAAACTAGCCCAAGACTCTAGAGGAACTGATAATGAAGTTCTGCAAATCCAAATTCATAATCTACTAAAGTTAGAGGAGTCTAGATCCAAACTTAGGAGAGAGGTTTAAACATCAACAAGAGATGGTGAAGAGATGGTTTGATAAACACAAAGCCAGGAAAAGGGAATTTGAAGTAGGTGATTTGGTTCTTAAGTGAGATCACCCGCATGAAGAGAAGGGAAAGCATACTAAGTTTAAGCAATTATGGATTGGCCCTTTTCAGATTGTAGAAAAGTTAGGCCCCTCAACTTACAAATTGCAAGATTTACAGGGGTGGGAGGAGAGCTTGCTAGTAAATGGTTTAGTTCTCAAGCCTTATTTTTCTTAATTCTTTTTGAGTTCTTTGTACATAAATAAATGGTTTGATTGTTTTTTTTGTTTTGCTTAGATTAGTTCTAGTTTATTTACATTTTACTTGCTTAAGATTTGATTTCTTGTATTTTTTGGTTTACTTTACCATATGTTTCAATAAATCAGCACAACTTTTGGTTTTGGAGTTCATTAGAGTTCTAGATAAACTAAAATATTTGACCAAACACTGCTTGTTATTTGCACATACGTAATTCTTAAGGATTCTTTAATATTAGCAGATTATTTGAATAGATTATGAACACATCGAAGTCCTGTTTAATCCCTGTAAAATAACTAAGGTCAGAAAAGTCTAGAATACTATTTTGAGGCTCCAATCATTTCACACTAAAGACTTTCATAGGAGGCTAAGAGAAAAAGACCCATGGAGAGGAAGCAGTGTAAACAATTGTATTATATTTAAATGATCCCATGCCACAAATGAAAGCCAAAAGGCTAACAAGAGTCAAAATATCCCAGGAAGAAAACATGTATCAAAAGACATACTAAAAAGAATCAGTTTGAATAAGATTGCTCGAAATTTCTTCTCCGTCCGTGGGTTGAAATCAAAATATCTCTCACACAAAAGAACACTATGGATAGAAGAGCCTAAACCAAATTTCAAAAAGAGAGCAATCAGGGAGGACTCAAAAGGACAAAAGTCCAGAAGCATCAAAAGAATGAAAAATGGTATGGGATTGAGGAACAAACAAATATGTATGTTCACCATCTGTTACAATCCTGTGGTGTCTAAGTTGGAAGTTATCCAAAGGAAGAGGTAAAACAAACTTCATATCTTGGCCTCAGAAGAGTTATCGAGACTATGAAATCCTGGTTCCCCTTTTCCATTTGGACCATAATCTATGTTTAAAGTTCATAAATCTTGTATTCTATAAAATACAGACATCTTAAAGAAATCTAATAAAGTGATCTAACAGGATACCATTAAAGCAGTTGTTGTTTCAAAGGACAGTTGTTCAGATATCTGTGTCTGCCAGGTAGTCGCCAATTATTGCAGCTGCAACTATTATCCCCCCAAAAAAATTGATTTTTAGGGTCCCCCTTAGCTTTTTAGTTTTTTAGAAGGCTTAGAAAGTCTAACTTTTTCACCAAATTTCTCCCCATGAATTTAAAGTTTTGAAAAAATTAAAAGTTGTTTTGCTCGTATCGGATGCACTCTAGACAGTATTTTGCACAGTGGTCTAGCCAGCCGATGATCCCTATCAGGAGCATTCTGAAGTTGCTTTCCAATGTATCGATCGTTCTCTCGTCTATTGCATCAAAAAAAATTTGCCGATGTATCAAAATCTTAGTCCTGATCCATTCCGATGCACCGGATCACTAATCGTTTATATTTTTCTGATATCCGCAGAAACCTTGTCAACTATTTTTTTGTTGTGTCAACTGTTTCTTTCAGAATCATCTGATAACTTAGTTGTTTATTGGGTCGACGCTACGGATGCAGAATTAAAAGTTGATTCGACGCCTTCCCTTAGAGTTTTTCGATGTCGATGCATTGTTAGTTGGTTGGCCTGCCGATGGATGTTTTAAGTGCTTCGGCATTTTTTGCCCGATCTCCTGGGCCCTTTATTTAGAAACCGTCCCATGCTTCACATCTGCTAGCAATTTCTTTTTCAATACCCACTTGGCACTTCTATTTTCCCGCCCGAAACCTATCCTTCCACCCGCATTCAAGCTTATAAAATCCGTCGAGGTTGATTTATGGTCATTGTTCACCGCATTTTTTGCTATTTGGTGCTAAGAAGTTGTCGGCATCTAAGTGGTCGTTTACTGACGAAGGTTGTGCTCATCCAGGTCATCGTCAGGAATTTCCAGGTAGGATTTTCTCCAATCTTGTACTTAGCATTTTTTTTTCGCGGCATGATAGGGTTAGGTGATTTTTTCTTGTGTTGCAGGGGTTGCGGTGGTCATTTATTTCTTGTTGGTTTGCCTTGGATCGTTTAAATTTTGTGCACCATTTTTTTTTCCTGCCTGTCCTATTTCTCCTTATTCATAGTCCGGCCATGATTTGTTATTTGACATTTCTTGGAAGAAAGAGGGCAGGGTACAGACGAACATTTCACCGTTTGCACCACTCCCTCATCTCCTTCACCTTTTTAGGGTAAGTGCGCATCCATCGATCAAGGGCGGTTAGATTTTCATGGGATGTCAGGGGAGGGATTTTCTGTAGTTGGTAGAGACTGAGGGTTAGAAGTCCGATGTCTTCAGGGTTTTCCCGCTATTAGTATTGATACCTATAGATGTAAGGTCGTGGTTAAAACCTAGGGTTTTCCCAGTGGAATTTTTTCTTGCAAATTTATGTCCAAACTAGATTTGAAAGTTTCATGGTTTTTAGCTTCATATACAGAAAGCACATTTTGGTTTTGGTAGAAGCAAAAGATGTTTAACGTGCATTATGATGAGTTGGTAATGTATTGGTTAATATTGGTGTTGTTTTTAGTATATATTTTTCTATTTATATGTGTAATAGACTAAATCTAATTTGCATGATCAACACAGGCCCATCATCCACACAGCAACATGCCTCAGAAGCAGAAAAAGAAGACACAAGCAGCAGATGAAGAACTAGAGGTAGAAATAATAACCCGAGTCGAGGTTATCTATGAAGACACCAAAGCCATCACTGGTATTGATCCTGAATATAAATGGGGAGAAATATACCAAATGATCTCAAATCAGAGTGTCCCAGAGGCTGGATTTGAGGATTTACCTATTTATGCTAATATTGAAAGATCAGCAATCATGAAGGTGGCTACACGACCATATATTTTCCCTTGTTCAGAGGTAATAGGATGGATTCTTCCCAGGGCTGATGTGACAAGGATGATATTGGATAACACTAAATCGAAAGGTTATGCTACCTATAGCCCAGCCTATGTAGCCATTTCCTACAAGTTTTCGACACCCCAGAGCTATTTGACTGAAGGAAACCCTGAAAAGGGAAAGAGATGAAAGTCAAAATCTAAAGAGAAAGTACATAGACATGCTTAGTAAGATAGAGTAGTCCAAGGTAAAATGCAATATTGAAAGAGAGTCCAAAAGGAAATATGAGGCCACCTTGTTAGAGTTTGAAAGACTTCAGCAAAGACATCAGATCTTATAAGTAGAACAAGACAGTTTGAAATCATCAATTGAAGAAATGAGTAAAGAGAAAGGAAGTCTGGAAAATAAAGTGGTAGAACTGGAGATGCAAAAGAGTACTACTGAGGGGAAATCCAATCATTATGAAACTCAAGTAGTAGCATTGGAGACCCAGAAAGCTTCACTGGAAGTTTCATTAAAAGCAGCTAATGAACAAAAAATAGATATTGAGCCAGTGAAAAAGTATGCCCTCGCACTTAAGAGTAAAATTCATCATATGCAGCTTCAAATGGCAGAGGATTTGTTGAAATTTCAGCAAGTAGAGATAAGGCTAGAAGAAATTGTGAGTACGGCTTCTTACTTTTTAAACAGGACCCAGGATATCCTGGAAATTATACAAGGACGTTTGACTTGGTTGGAAACAACCAAGGAACCTCCAACTGATGCACCCATGAAGGACTTAGTGACAGTGAAGCTAGAGTATGAACTAATTGAATTCAGGAGTAAAGCAACAAAGGAATTGGTAAAGGTAGTTCGGAGGACAAAAGGTGTTTGTGCAAAATTCTACAGAAAATTTCTCATAAGTTACAATCATTGTCGGACATCTGGTAAGAGAAGGTTAGAATAATTTCCAAATCATGAAGGATTTTTGAAGCAATTGCAGGTAAGATGGCAATAGGATGAACAAGGTATTCAGCTGGTCAAAGGTTTGGATGAGAAGGTGCTGAAAACTACAATAGCATAGGCAGCAGTGAGCAGTCATTTATTGGAAGACCAACTTCATTTGATTATAGCCATAGTGGAAAATATAAAATCTCAAGTTGCTAAACATGAGATCACTATCAGATTAATAGAGCCCTCTAGTTTCGAGACTATAGCAACAGATGCAAATATTTGGAAGAAATTCATAAATGATCTGGCTGGGCCCACTTAGTTGGCTTATTCAAACGATTGATAAATTATGTATTATTTTTTATTTATCTTTTTTCCTAAGTGCTTCACATGTGCATGCACTAGAAGACAATTTTTTATAAAGGAAGAGTCAAGGGAATCCGAAAAGGCTAAGGGGGTAGCTCAAAGGTTTTTATGTTTGTATAAATAGAGGTGAATTAGATGTATGAAAGGACCTTTTTTCATGATATCTTTTTGGAATTTTATTGTAAGAAGAACTTTTTCCTCTTGTAATAAAGAGTATATATTTTATACTGGAGAAGGCACTGTGGAGTCTCAAACGCTTTCCATAGGCTGGTTGAATGTGAACTACTTTTGTTTCAGCTTTTTATATGAACTGTGAGATCATTCTAACTTACGAATTATTTCATGTGATGAATGTTTCCTTGTTTATTTATGTGAAACTTCCGCAGCACATCTGAGTAATGAATGTTTTAATTGATAATGAGCTATCTCTTTGTTTATCTTTCTACTTATATTCATGTATTCTGAAATATGAAAAGCTATTTGTAATATTCTAAATGCATGTTTTACAGTACATTACTCATCATTAATTACAGTATCACTCCCTAGGGATAGGTTAGATAGAATTAGTTAGCATTAGTATAAGTTGTTATTTGTTTTATGATTTAGAAGCGAAAGAGGTAAGATGAGAGGTAAGAACCCATGCATCACATTCTGAAACTCTTCGTTATCTCTATTGATTGCATTTAATTAGGCACTTGCATATCATACATAAATATAAAACAAAAAATACACTTAAATGGTGGACCGGGCCGCAGCCGGTAAAACAAGATTTAACCGTTCTTGACCTACGGTAGTCGGACCGCAAACCGGACGGATTCCCCATACCAAACAATAACGATCTAATTGGGAACGCTTCTTGGGGAGAATCCCTACTATTGTTTCCTAGGATTTTCCAAGCCTCAACAGAACCACACTTAAAAAATATACATATATACATACATACATACATACATACATACATACATGTATGTATGTATGTATGTATGTATGTATGTATGTATGTATGTATGTATGTATGTATGTATGTATATATATATATATATATATATATATATATATATATANATTTATCGGTGCATTCTGTCTGTGTAGATGCACCAGAATGTCTGTATAGGTATAAAAATTGACATTTTTTAATTCAAGAACGAAATAGTTTGGTGTTAGTGCATTTAATATGTTTATAAATTGATGCTTCCTATATGGCAGTGCACTAGTGCATGTGTTCCATTTAAGAGAATCGATAATAAAACCTCTGCTAAATCCTCCACATCCCCACCTCCGTTAGCAACCTCCACTATAAATGACAATGGAGGTTCCACAAAACCTTCACTAGAAGTTGTTTTCCTTGTAGTGAGAACAATAAAAATATCAAGCCATAAGAGGAGATGGATGCAAGCAAGCTTGAACCAAATAAAGACAAAATTAGGATGGCATTAGTCCAAGCACATGCCATCAAATCTCCAAGTAGGTCAGTATCCTCTCTCACAAGCTCTATAAATTCTAGTTATATGAAAAACACTCAATATTGTGTATTTATGTAGATAAGTCATCAAAGGAATGCATGGAAGGGATGAAAGGGAAAGATATTTTGCATCAACCTTTACCTATTTTGGAAAATTTGCAGGTGAGGATTTATGAGGCTAAGAATTTGCACAGGAATATATTGAATCAAATGTAACCTCACAAGAATTACAACAGAGATAAGAAAAATAATGAAGCGAAAACATAAGAGTGAAAACTCAATTGGTATAAAATCCATCTCATTATTATTCACCAATATGGTTACATTTATAATACATCCTTAAAAAAATAATTTCTGACCCTAAAGAGGCAGTTGAAATCCACACATGGGGTAGGCTTAGATAACATAGAAAAAATCACTAGACATAGTTCATAGTCATAACTCCTGAAGCATATCAGTTAACTGAGTGTAACTCATAGTAGGTGGACCAAGAAGGTGTACTAGTTAGTTAACTAATGATAACTAATGATGGAGGGTGCATAATAGGTGTTTCATTGAGTGTTATTCATCATCAGAGCTCATACTAACTCAGGTGATGAAATCAAGGATAGTTAACTCAAGGTAGGGTTTTAAATTATAGGAACTGACTCAAGCAGGCCTAAAATAATGCATGAGAGCGCATTAACTCCTAGAAACAAGGAATATGGTGCATATGAGGATAATGAGGTGAATAATGACAAAATAATAGTCTTGAGTGATCATGATAATTAGGACTATACACTAGGTGGTCAACTGATAATTGTATAAGCACTAGAAAATCAAATAAATGATCAAGGCTAATGTCTAGATGGGTTCAATGTTCCAAACCCCCCCTTAAGCCTGACTTATGTGAAAAATAAAAGTAGTTTTGGGCTTAAAAACAAAGGATGAGGTCACCATTTACGAAATTATTTGTCCATGTAAGATGAGAAAAGAGGCAAAACCTCATGGGGAAAATCCTCCCTCAAGAATGGACATGAGGTAAATCATAAATAAACTGCTCCAAATCCAAGTAGGTGTGAACTTTATTAGATGTGTGGAGGGATATTATTCTTGGGAAGAAGAGGTTGATGCTCCCGTGTCTTGATAATGTTCTGGATCTCTGCATAATTTGCATGCAAATGAAGGTGCTAACTATACTTGAACTTCATGATATCAGGTCCAAATGAGACTAGAGACATGAAATTTGAACCAATATGTGATCCAAATAAAGTAAAATCAAATCCTAGTGAATGGTTGTGTCCTCCATCTTCTATGCAAATATGAGAACATATGCCAATAAAAATCATGCAGTGGATAGGAAGGATGACAGTGAGAATAAATGCAACTACTCTTTACTAAAATTCCACCTTCAAAACATCCAATAACACACTAAAAAGTGAACCAAGAAGAGGCTTAGAGAGTGTATGAGCTACAACAATTGGATGTTAATCTTCATAATTCGAAATAGAATATAGATAGGAGAACAAAAATATTTGGAAGAAGAGTCCCATGTGTGCCAAAACAATAGCAAAGTCTCTATATTCGAATGAACACTGGGGAACTGTGTCATTTATCATAGAGGAATAACTAGAAAGAATAAGATCACTAGCTCGGAGTGTTGAAGAAGTAATCTCGAAATTTGATCTAGCCTTCAAAAATTTCCAGGAGATCACTAAATTTCACATCATCATCTTGTGAAGCATGCACAAGATAAAAAACAACTGACTTATCACTCTCAAGATGATAATAATAAAAAATGAAGAGTTTGAGGACTAAGATGAGAAAAACCACTAAGTTCTTCATCAACAATAGAGGTTTCTGCAAATTTCTTCTTCAAATTCAGGAACAACTTTGAATCCAAGAAGCTATACATGTAAATTAAATCATATATGTAAGCTTAAATAAAAATTTAGAAACGTGATTGATGTCATGTTGTTAATTCAATCACAACTATTGTTAAAGTCAACGGAATCAAATTTCGTCGAAGACCCATTTGAGATTTCAAAGATATATTTTAAATAATATAAGGAACTTGACCTATCTCATCATGTGGAGTGATAAATATCAAGCCTAAATAGAGGGTATGGACAGGCGCGATCTGTTGAAAACCTCCAATATTAAACTAAACATATCTTTCAAACCAAAAACTCAAATGGAATTTTGCGAAAAAAATCCATTTTAGATCATAGAAATACCTTTCAAACAAGCTATGGTAGGACCTCTTAGACGATCGCTAGAGGTCGTGAAACCTCTTCAAATTTAGTTGCGATTTTTAAATTTTATTGTTGAAATTGTACTTGTAAAACAAACTATGTAAAGATCTATTATATGGAAGTTAATTGATTCTAAATGAGTTATGCTCAAGCTGGAAGCTCTGATACTATATAATAATTTTCACAGGAAAACCTTGAATCAAATGTAACCTCACAAGAATTACAACAGAGATGAGCATAATAATGGAGAAAAAATAATGAAGCAGAAACATAAGAGAGAAAACTCAATTGGTATAAAATCCATCTCATTATTATTTACCAATAAGGTTACATTTATAATACATCCTTAAAAATAAATTGGTGAGCCTAAAAAGGCATTTGAAATCCACACAACATCACTTAGGCTTTGATAACATAGAAAACATCACTAGACATAGTTGTTAGTCATAAATCCTGAAGCATATCAGTTAACTGACTATAAGTGACAGTAGGTGGACCAAGAAGGTGTATTAGTTAGTTAACTGATGATAAATAATGATGGAGGGAACATAAGAGGTTTTCAGTTGAGTGTTAGTGCTCATCGGAGCTCATACTAACTTAGTTGATGAAATCAAGGCATGTTAACTCAATGTAGGCTCCCAAATTATAGGAACTAACTCAAGTGGACCAAAACTCATGCATGAGATCAGATTAACTCCTAGAAACAAGGAAGAGGGTGCATCTAAGGATAATGAGGCAAATAATAACAAAATAATAGTTTGGAGTGATCAGGATAATTAGGACTATACAGTAGGTGGTCAACTGATAATGGTCTAAGCACTATAAAATCAAATAAATTATTAAGGATAATGTCTAGATGGATTGAATATTCCAACACACCCGTTAATCCTGACTTATGCAAAAAATAAAAGGATATTAGGACCTAAAAATAAATCCTAAGGTCACCCTTTACAAACTTATTTGTCCATGTAAGACGAGAAAAGAGTCAAAATCTCATGGGGAAAATCCTCCATCAAGAATGGACATGAGGTACACCATAAATAAACTGCTCCAAATCCAAGTAGGTGTGAACTTGATTAGATGTAAGGAGGGATATTCTTCTTGGGAAGAAGATGTTGTTGCTCCCATGTATGGATCGTGTGCTGAATATCTGAATAGTTTGCATGAAAATGAAGGTGCTCACTATACTTCAACTTCTTGAGATCAAGGCTGAATGAGACTTGAGATGCTAGAGCCATGAAATTTGAAGCAAGATGTGATCCAAATAAAGTAATATCAGCTCCTAGTGAATGGTTGTGTCCTCCATTCTCTATGCAACTATGAGAACATATGCCAATCAAAATCATGCAGTGGATAGGAAGGATGGCAATGAGATTAAATGCAAAAAATCTTTATTGAAATTCCACCTTCAAAACATCCAATAACACACTAAAAAGAGAACCAAGGATAGGCTCAGAGAGTGTATAAACTGCAATAGCTGGATGTTTATCTTCATAATTCAAAATAGAAGATAGATAGGAGAACAAGAAATTTTGGAACAAGATTTTCATGTGTTCCAAAAAAAATGGAAAAGTATCTATATTCAAAGGAACATTGAGGAACCGTGCCAGTTATCATAGAGGAATAAGTAGAAAGCATGAGATCACTAGCAGGGAGTTTTGAAGAAGTGCTCTTAAAATTTGATCAACCTTCAAAAATTTCCAGGAGATCACTCAATTGTGCATTATCATCTTCTAAAGCATGCACAGGATCAAAAACAACTAACTTATCACCCTCAAGATATAAAAAAATGAAGAGTTTGAGGACTAAGATGAGAGAAATCATTGAGTTCTTCATCAACAATAGAGGTTTCTGCGATTTTCTTCTTTAAAATCAGGAGCAAATTTGAATCTAAGAAGTTATACATGTAAATCAAATCATGTATGTAATAAGCTTAAATAAAAACTCAAAAACATGATTGATTTCATGTTATCAATTTAATCAAAATTTATTCTACACTCAACGTAATCAAATTTTGTTGAAAACCCAATGGAGATATCGAAGAGATGTTTTGAATCATATAAGGAACTTGACTTATCTCATCCTATGAAGTGAGAAATATCAAGCCGAAATAGAGGGTACATAAGGACACAATATGTTGAAAAACTTCAATATTTAACTGAACATATATTTCAAACCAAAAACTCAAAAGGAATTCTGCTAAAAAAACCATTTTAAATTACGAAAATACCTTTCAAAAAATATATTGTAGGCCCTCGAAGATGATCAATAGAGGTCGTGGAACCTCTTCAAAGTTAGCTATGATTTTCAATTTTTGTTGTTGAAATTGTACCTACAAAAGAAACTCTGTAAAGATCTATATAGAAGTTAATTGAATATTCTAAATGAGCTATGCTCAACCTGGAAGATCTGATACCATAGAAGAATTTGCACAGTAAGATCTTGAATCAAATGTAATATCACAAGAATTACAACATAGATCAGCAGAATAATGGAGAGAAAATAATGAAGCAGACACATAAGAGAGAAAATTCAATTGGTATAAACTCCATCTCGTTATTATTCACCAATAAGGTTACATTTATAATACATCCTTAAAGGAATAATTGGTGATCCTAAAGAGGCAGTTGAACTCACACATGTGGCAGGATTATATAACATAGAAAACATCACTATAAATAGTTTCCATTCATAACTCTTGGAGCAAATCAGTTTACTGATTGTAATTGACATTAGGTGGACCAAGAAGGTGTATTATCTATTTAACTTATTATAACTAATTATGGAGGGCGCATAAGAGGTGTCCAGTTGAGTGTTAGTGGTCATCGAATCTCATACTAACTCCGGTGATGAAATCAACGCTAGTTAACTCAAGGTAGGCTCCTAAATAATAGAAACTAACTCAAGCAGACCGAAAATCATGCATCAAAGTGCATTAACTCCTAGAAACAAGGAAGATGGTGCATCTAAGGATGGTGAGGCTAATAATGACAAAATAATCATATGGAGTGATTAGTATACTTACTAGGTGGTTAAATGATAATGGTCTAAGCACTAAATAAATAAATAAATGATTAAGGCTAATGTCTAGATGGGTTGAATGTTCCAACACCCCCACCTCTTAAGCCTAAATTATGTGAAAAATAAGGCCAAGCAACAAAAGATGAGGTCACACTTTACAAACTTATTTGTCCATGTAAAATGAGGAAAGAGGAAAAAACTCATGGGGAAAATCTTCCCTCAAGAATGGACATGAGGTACAACAAAAATAAACTACTCCAAATCCAATTAGGTGTGAACTTTATTAGATTTATGGATGGATCTTCTTCTTAGGAACAAGAGGTTGTTGTTCCCATGTCTAGATCATGTGTTGGATCTCCGAATAGTCTACATGCAATTGAGGGTGATCACTAGACTTGAACTTCCTAATTCAGGTTCGAATGAGACTTGAGATGCTAGAGCCATGAAATTTGAACCAAGATGTGATCCAAATAAAGTAAAATCATCTCCTAGTGAATGGTTGTTTCCTCCATATTCTATGCAACTCTGAGAACATATGCCAATAAAAATCATGCAGTGGATAGGTAGGATGGCAGTGATAGTAGATGAAACAAATCCATACTAAAATTCCACCTTCAAAACATCCAATAACACACTAAAAAGTGAAACAAGGAGAGGCTCAGAGATTGTATGAGCTATAACAACTGGTTTCTTATCTTCAGAAGTCCAAATAGAAGATAGATAGGAGAACAAAAATATTTGGAACAAGAGTCCCATGTGTGCCAAAACAATGGAAAAATCTCTATATTCAAAGGAACTTTGAGGAATGTGGTTAGTTATCATAGAGGAATAGGTAGAAAGAATGACATCACTAGCTAGGATTGTTGAAGAAGTACTCTCAAAATTTGATCCAGCCTTCAAATTTTTCTAGAAGATCACTAGATTTTGCATCATCGTCTTGTGAAACATGCACAGGATAAAAAAAACAACTGACTTATCACCCTCAAGATTTAAAAAAAATGAAGAGTTTGAGGACTCAGATGAGAGAAATCACCGATTTATTCATCAACAATAGAGGTTTCTACAATTTTCTTCTTCAAAATCAAGAACAACTTTGATTCCAAGAAGCTATACATGTAAATAAAATCATGTATGTAAGCTTAAATAAAAACTAAAAATGTGATTGATGCCATGTTATCAATTTAATCACAACTTCTATAATATTCAACGGAATCAAATTCTGTCGAAGACTAATTTGAGATATCAAAGAGATATTTCAAATCATATAAGTCACTTGACCTATATCATCCTATGGGGTGAGAAATATCAAGCTGAAATAGAGGGTACGGATGGACGTGCTCTGTTGAAAACTTCCAATATTCAACTAAACGTATCTCTCAAACCAAAAACTAAAATGAAATTCCCTAAAACAAATTTTAGATCACATAAAAACCTTTCAAACAAGATATTGTAGGCCCTCTAATTTGATCAGTAGAGGTCATGGAACCTATTCAAACTTAGCTGCGATTTTTAAATTATGTTGTTGAAATTGTACCTGCGAAGCAAACTCTGTAAAGATCTATATGGAAGTTAATTGATTCTAAATTAGTTATGCTCAAACTGGAATCGTTGATACCATATAATAATTTGTATAGGAAGATCTTGAATCAAATGTAATCTCATAAGAATTACAACAGAGATAAGCAAAATAATGGAGAAAAAATAATGAAGGGGAAACATAAGAGAGAAAACTCAATTGATATAAAATCCATCTCATTATTGTTCACCAATAAGGTTACATTTACAATACATCCTTAAAGAAATAATTCATGAGCCTAAAGAGACAATTGAACTCCACACATGTGCTAGTTTAGATAACATAGAAAACGTCACTAGACATAGTTGTCAGTGATAACTTCTGAAGCAGATCAGTTTATTGATTGTAACTGAAAGTAGGTGAAACAAGAAGGCATATTATCTAGTTAATGGATGCTAACTATTTATAGAGGGCGCATAAGAGGTGAGTCATTTGAGTGTTAGTGGTCATCGAAGCTCATACTAACTTAGGTGATGAAATCAAGGCTAGTTAACTCAAGGTAGGCTCCTAAATTATAGGAACTGACTCAAGCGGGCCTAAAATCATGAATGAGAGCGCATTAACTCCAGGAAACAAGAAATAGGTTGCATCTGAGGATAATGAGGCTAATAATGACAAAATAATCGTATGGAATGATCAATATACTTAGGACTATACACTAGGCAGTCAACTTATAATGGTCTAAGCACTAGAAAATCAAATAAATGATTAAGGACAATGTCTAGATGGGTTGAATATTCAAACACCCCACATGAAGCATGACTTATGTGAAAAATAAAACTATATTAGGGCCCAACAACAAAGGCTAAGATCACCCTTTACAAGTTTATTTTTCCATGTAAAATGAGGAAAGAGGAAAAACCTCAAGGGAAAAATCCTCCCTCAGGAATGGACATGAGATACACTAGAAATAAACTACTCCAAATCCAAGTAGGTGTGAACTTTATTAGATGTCTGAATGGATCTTTTTTTTGGGAAGAAGAGGTTGTTGCTCCCTTGTCTATATCATGTGTTGGATATTTGAATAGTATGCATGCAAATGAAGGTGCTCACTAGACTTGAACTTCTAGAGATCAGTTATTAATGAGACTTGAGATGCTAGATCCATGAAATTTGAACCAAGATGTGATCCAAATAAAGTAAAATTAGCTCCTAGTGAATGGTTGTGTCCTCCATATTCTATGAAACTCTGAGAACATATGTCAATAAAAATCATGAAGTGGATAGGAAGGATGATAGTGAGATTAAATGCAACAACTCCATATTGAAATTCCACCTTCAAAACATCCGATTACACACTAAAAGGAGAACCAAGGAGAGGCTCAAAGAGTGTATGAGCTTCAATAGTTGGATGTTTATCTTCATAATTTGAAATAGAATATAAATAGGAGAACAAAAAGGTTTGGAACAAGAGTCCCATGTGTGCCAAAACAATGGCAAAGTCTCTATATTCAAAGGAACATTGAGGAACTATACCAATTATCATAGAGGAATAGGTAGAAAGCATGAGATCACTAGCTTGGATTCTTGAAGTAATCTCAAAATTTGATTCGGCCTTCAAATTTTTCTAGAATATCACTAGATTTTGCATCATCATCTTGTGAATTAACATGCACAATATCAAAAACAACTGACTTATCAACCTCAAGATAAAAAAAAATGGAAGAGTTTGAAGACTAAGATGAGAGAAATCACCGAGTTCTTCATCAACAATAGAGGTTTCTGCGATTTTCTTCTTCAAAATTGAGAACAACTTTGAATCCAATAAGTTGTACTTGTAAATCAAATCATGTATGTAAGCTTAAACTTAAAACTAAAAAACGTGATTGATGTCATGTTATCAATTTAATCACAATTTCTGCTATAGTCAACAAAATCAAATTTTGATGAAGAACCATTTGAGATATGGAAGAGGTATTTCAAATCACATAAGGAAATTGACCTATCTCATCTTGTGGAGTGTCAAATATCATTCGAAATAGAGGGTATGAATGGATGTGATCCATTGAAAACCTCCAATATTCAACTAAACATATCTCTCAAACCAAAACTAAAATGGAATTCTACGAAAAAACCATTTTATATCATGGAAATACCTTTAAAACAAGATGTTGTAGTCCCTCTAAGATGATCGGTAGAGGTTGTGGAACCTCTACAAAGTTAGCTGTGATTTTCAAATTTTGTTGTTGAAATTGTACCTACAAAACAAACTCTCTAAATATCTATATGGAATTTAAATGTTTCTAAATGAGCTATGCTCAACCTGAAATCTATGATACCATATAAGAATTTTCACAGGAAGATCTTGAATCAAATGTAACCTCACAAGAATTACAACAGAGATAAGCATAATAATGGAGAAAAAATAATGAATCAAAAACATAAGAGAGAAAACTAAATTGGTATAAACTCCATCTTATTATTATTCACCAATAAGGTTATATTTATAATACATCCTTAAAGGAATAATTGGTGATCTTAAAGAGGCAGTTGAACTCCACACATGTGGCAGGCTTAGATAACATAGAAAACATCACTAGACATAGTTTCCATCCATAGCTTCTGAAGCAGATCAGTTAATTGAGTGTAATTGACAGTAGGTGGACCAAGAAGGTGTATTATCTAGTAAACCAATGATAACTAATTATGGAGGGCACATAAGAGGTGTCCTATTGAGTTTTAGTGATCATCAAATCTCATACTAACTTAGGTGATGAAATCAAGACTAGTGAACTCAAGGTAGGCTCCGAAATTATAGGAACTGACTCAAGTGGGACTAAACTCATGCATGAGAGCGCATTAACTCCTATAAATAAGGGATAGGGAATATTTGAGCATAAGGAGGCTAATAATGACAAAATAATAGTCTAGAGTGATTAGAATACTTAGGACTATATACCAGGTGGTCAACTGATAATGGTCTAAGCACTAGAAAATCAAATAAATGACTACGACTAATGTCTATATGGGTTGAATATTCCAGCATATCCTCTCTCACGAGTTCTATAAATTTTTATATGAAAAACTCTCAAGATTGTGTATTTATAGATAAGTCATCAAAGGAATGCATGGAAGGGATGAAAGGGAAAGAGATTTTGCATCGCCTTTACCTATTTTGGAAAATTTCAAGGAGAGGATTTATGAGGCTAAGAGGTTGGATAGGTTCATGTAAAATATGGAAAATCATGGGGTATTGATCCCCATCCCTACTATTGTTTAAGAAGCTCCTACACCATCAATCCATCACAAATACCCTTTTACATCTAGGAAAAGCTATATGGATTAAATGGAATTAAAGGATCATTGAGTGTTGATGGGGATACGAAGAGATCCAATCTTAGAAAAGGAACAAAATATAATCTATCACTAGATAATAATAAATCTCAAACAGAAATTCAACAAGGTAAGCAAAAAACCTTATAAGGGGACCTTAAGGCATAACATGCCTAGGAAAGGGTTCTCCATGATTCATTATGTCTTTCAATATATGGTGTTGGGAAACACATCAAAAAATATTGCACCAAGTAGGTTAATTGGCCTCCAACATCCTAATATTCTAATTATTCAATAAATCGTGGGGCAATGGGTAAAAATTATAGTAGATTTGTTTGAAATATTGAAGGATTCAAAGTTATTGTCAATAAATTCTACAAAGAGATCTAAAGTTTTGGTCATTGGTTGGAGGAAAAAATATTTAAGATTAATTAACTATTTAAGATTTGACCTAGGGATAAGAGTTGAGATATTCTCTATGGAGATGGGTGGATCCTTTTTTATAGCCAACATTTATGGAAATTATGGGGACAAAGTGGCCTATTAGGATAAGTTGTTAGATCATTGTTTTATGAAAAGTTGGAAAATAATAATGGGAGGGGATTTAAATTTCAATACTAAAAGAGAAAATATGTGAGGGGGTGCATTAGTGTAGATGGTTTGGCATTTTTTTCTTAAAATAAATAGAGGAGGTTGTCCTAATGGATGTGGAACAAATCAAATTGGTCCCTACATTGAGGAATAAGAGAAATGGGGATGTAAGAGTGGTAAAGATATTGAATAGGTTCTTCATGTTAGAATTCATTATTATGACCCTAAAAGGATAAGGACTTGGTGGAGGGAGGATTGGAATTACATCACTTCTCCATAAAAAATTATATCACATTACAAAAGAATATACTGAACAATTAAGTCCCTTCAAGTTCAATTCCACCTAGCTAGAGGGTGAGGAGTTCGTAAATTTAGTCAAAGAAAAATGGAAAAGCTATGATGATTCACTAAGAGATTCAGTCTCCAATTTTCTACCACTCCTTTAAAATTTAATATGGAAATATAGAACTATGCATTTAACAAATGAAGAAAATATGCTTAAGCCCTAATCTCAATTGACAAGTAAATTGCAGAATTTTATGCGTAGAATCTAGAAGGATAAAATTATAATCCCTCAAGCAAGCTTAAGGGATCTAGAATAGTCTAAAAGGAAACTCCTAGCATAAAAGGAGGCATTATGGAGGCTAAAGAATAGGGCATTGTGGCTATCCATAGGTTGATGATGATACTTAATAGTTCCACAACTATGTCGGTCATAGGAAAAACATAAACAACATTTGGAAAATGCATAAAGATGATGGTTCCAAAGTTTAATCCTTCACTAATATTGCTTCTCTAGAGTATCCCACTTTGGGAGACATTATAAGCAAGAGGTAAAAGTCACTGTATAGGAAAATTTCTAAAAATGACCTCTTATTTCCCAACTTTTTTGGATGAGGAAGAAAATGAAATCTTGGCGGACGAAGATTCTAAGGAAGAACTAAAGACAAACCTGAACTCATTTCAAAAGTATAAAAGTCTAGGACCTCATGGCTATGGATTTTTCTAGAATTTATGATTCCATTGAAGAAAACTTATTAAGAATTGTGGACGAATCAAGAAAAATCAATAATATTCTAGGAGCATTCAACTCAAATTTCCTCGCTCTACTTTCTAAGAAAGGTAAACCATAGTCATTTGATGAGTTCAACCCTATCTCATTATGTAATTGTATTTATAATATAATTATCAAATCCATTGCATTGATGGTTAAGAAGATATGTTATGAGATTATCTCTAATGAACAATTTAGTTACTTCACGGAAGGTAAATACATGATTCCATTGGGGTGGCATGAGAAGGTTTGAACTTCATTAAATCCAAGGAACTTATAGAAAATGTTCTAAAGATTGAATTATACAAGCCCTGCAATAGAGAAAATTGCTTGTACTTGAGACTAATGTCGATACACATTGGCATCCATGTTAATATTGTGAACTAGATTATGAGGTGTTTGATATATATTTTCTTTAGAGCCTATAAAGGACTAAAACAATGACTCACATTGTCCCCTTCACTTTTCCTACTTATAGTTGAAGGCTTGAGCATGGAAATTCTAGAGTCAAAAAGGTTTGGGGCTATTACATGTATTGAGTGAGAAAGATTTGTTTTCTAACTCATTTTCTGTTTGTAGACGATGTAATCCTATTTTGTGATATTAGATCTTGGAGATATACAAACAAACTAAAATAAATACTAGAATTATATAATATAGCATGAAGGATGATGGTTAACCTATAGAAGTAATGGAGTTGAAGAGGACTAGGTAAGGAAAATGATATAGATATTTCCTTCCAATATATTAATTTTCATGCAAGTTTCAAGCATTTGGGTTTCTTCTAAAGCCTAGTGATTATGGAGAAATTTATTAGAAATGGTTAAATCAAAAGGTTGCATAAGAGAATCAACTTGTGATGTAATAGATGGATTTCAATGGAAAGGGGGTTAAACCTATTGAAATGTGTATTAGAAACAATACCAATTTATTGGTATTATCTAGTATATATTCGTAAGGGAGTGTTAATGGATCAAAAGATAAGGAAGAAAATATTCTAATTTATATGGACTTGTAAGAACGAAAGAGATGGAATTACATTGGTTAAGTGGTAGGTTATAGTCAAACCTAAGGAGGTAGGAGGTTAAGGACTAAAAACTAACACCACTTTGGTAAGGTATTGGGTGCCAAATATCTATGGATACTAATATCAAAGAAAGAGCTATAGAATCAGATACGTTCATTACCCATAAATACATTCGAACTTCATATCGTTGAAGAGTTAATCAAGAATCCAAGAAAATCCATCCAAAAAGCATCCATAGTTAGGAAAGTTATTGTACTATCATTTCATGTGATGGAAAATTGCCTAGTATAGAAAGTAGCTAATGGAGAAAAGGTAATATTAGGGACTAATCCATGGGTAGGGTGTGGAGATACACAAGAGTTATCTGGAAATATAATTGACTACACTAGAAAAATCCATACTCTCTAGATCTAAAAGGATTAGAATGAGAGAAGTGGGGAAGCGTATATAGCAAAACTTAAGGTAAGTCATGTTAGAATAAAATATGAAGAAGATAAACTTGTTTGGTCTAATAATTTAATTTTTGTGTGTGTTATATTATTTTCATGTAAATCGATGGTCGAAGTTGGTACTCAACTAGTTAATAGGTCAATTAGAGTTAGAAGTTGACAAGCAGTGAAAGTCTGGTCGATTGGGTGAATGGAATAGTTGTTTGGTCAATTACAATGACTATTCGACGAGAAATACTTTAACAAAATAATGACTAGAAGCTCAATATATTATCAACTAAGGTTGACACAATCAAGTCAACTGTAACAAAAAACTAAAAGTGGTTAGGAATTTATGGGTTTCTGTTAAATAACAATTGGTTGTAACTAACTCTGTTACCACTAAATAGTGTATGTATTGAATTTATAAATAATATGTAATGTCTATGTAATAACAAGAAAGAAAGAAACACAAAAATAAGTCAAGTGTGATTGTTATGAAGAGGAAATTGTTGTAAACACTAGCTAAGAGTGTTTCTAATAGATGAGTGGTAAAGCTCATTGATTTGTTGGTTTTGCCTAGTAGAGGGTTTCCCAAGGTAATTTTATGTGTTGTGTGAATGTGGTGTGTGCCATTGATTTATGTAAATTGTGTATGAATCATATGCATAACCACTGTGTTGAGGCCTGGAAAATCACAGGCAAAAACAGCAAGGGATTCTCCCCAGTCAAGTTCCCAACTAGCCCGTGACTGTTTGGTATGGGGAATCCATCTGGTTTGCGGTCCGGCTACCGTAGGTCAAATAACAAAAATAAAGGGTTTTACCGGTTGCGGCCCGGTCCACCGTGTGTATTTTTGTGTTTTTAACTTTAAGTATGATATGCAAGTGCCTATCTAACATGCAGATTGATAAAGAATACGAGGAGCGGTCACAATGTGATGTGCAGGTTCTTACATCTCGTCTTAAACTCCCTCGCATCTAAATCACACACAACAGAAAACAAACTAACTAAGCTGTCCCTAGGGAGTGAGATTATCATTTAATGAGTAATGTATTACTGTTCATGTATTAAGATAAATCACAGGTAGTTGTTCTTCAAATTAAAACACATAAACATAAATAAAGATATGCACAACAAGATAGATCATCATTTGTTAAAACATTCATTACTCATAGTGGAAATTATCATAAAATAAACCAGAGAACATTCATACAAGAACATAGGTTCAGAAAGTTGGAATGATCTCACATTTAATGAAACACAACTGAAAACAAAATAGTTCCCCTTCAACATTATTCATTTCACCACATTTGAACATTCCACATAGCACTTTCTCCAACAGGCAAAATTGTAATTATATTATTGCAAAATGAAATAGTTCCTCTTACAACAAGTTTTTCACAAGTCTCACTAGGAAAAAGCCCTTTCTCTATCTAACTCTCCTATACTTATTCAAAAGGAAAAAACTTTTGGGCTGCCCCCAAATGACCCCTGGGCTTCCCCAACATTTCATCTCCCACAATTGTCTCAGATTTAGTGCTTATACAATTTACAATATATTACATTTAAACAAACTAATAAAGCACTTAAGTGGACGGCCCCGCTTGACTGTTCAGGAACTTCTTCCATGATAAGGCTTCTGATGCAATGTTCTCGAACTCAGAAGGCTCAAGAAAATGAATATTAATTTCAAACTTTGCAGCCTGGTTTTTAATTACTTCAATCCTGGCTGAACTTAAGCGTAGTTGATCTTCCAGTACCTACACACTGACCACTGAATGAGCTACTTCATATTTCAAGATCTTCTCATCCAGGACCTTGACTTGTTGAATTCTCTGTTCATCTTCTTGATATATGTTCTGTAACATCTCTATGAACAGGCCATGGTATGGAAATGCGTCTATTCTCTGCTCAGCAGCCACCTGACATCAGTTGTAAGTGATCAACAATATTCTACAAAACTCGATGAAATCTCCTTTCGTTTTCTTTACAGCCTTCTTAAATTCTTCCACTGTGTTTACAGCAAACTCTAACAAGTCATAATCTTGTTTTAAGCCTTGTTGATCCTTTGCTGGTAAGTCTGCAGGGATCTCCTCATTGGCCTCCAATGTTGCTATTCTTCCCGTCATGACTTCTAAAATGTCCTGAGACCTATCTATGAAATATGAAGAAGACTCCAAGAGTTCTTCTAATCTATTATCTACCTGCAAAACTCTGCATCTCTCTTCTTCTATGGACACCTGTAGCCTATGCATTTTTCTTCTTTGTGTTAAGACATGCTCTTTGAAAGGCTGAATGATGGTCCGCTGTTCTTTGGCCTCTTCCAAAGATGTTGCTAGTGAAGCATATTGTTCTTTAAACTCTGCTGCTTGCACCTGAGATTGTTTCTCTATTTCTTCCAAGGTAGCCCTTTGTATTTCCAACTCCCCAATCTTACTTTGCAGTTGGTCTTTTTTTGCATGAAGACCCTCATATGCTGTTTTCATCCCATCCTTTTCTGTCATTAGCTCCTGATATTCCTGCTGCAATTTTGCTAAGCTTTCCTGGGCAACTTCCAAAGACATCTTGTCTACTTGGAGGGATTGAAGCTCTGCCTTTGAGGACTTTGCTTCATTTTGCATGTATTCAAACTTCCTCTTTAATTTGTTGCCTTCATCTCTCTCCTTTTTCAAAGTGTCTCTCAATTGGGCAGCAATTTTCCTTGATTGCTCAAGGTCTGTCATTATTCAATCCACGTTATCTTCATAGGCGTGGATCAATGCTACTCCAGCTAGGATTGTCAGTCTCAGGTCCTTGTATTTCCCATGGACCACAGTTTTATCATTTATCATCCTGCCTGACTACCCCCCAGTTTCAACTTTCTTCTTAGTCCTCTTCACAATTATTTTCCTTTCTCTATCATAAAAAATGGTACTGAAGTCTGAGACTTCTTCCTCTTTCATTTGTTAAAAAAGGATCAATCTTAAGCCAGAAAAAACAACCTTCCCTAAAGTGATGCCATCAGTTGCAGTAGGGTCTTGAGAATCAGGATTATTGTGATCTTGCACTTGAGTGTCTGCAGGGCCAGAAGTTTGTTGCTTTGTTGTGGATCCTGTCAGTTTCATCCTTTCCGCTTCCTGCTTCTTAAGCTCTTCATCCTCTTTATGTTTTCTTTCTTCTTCTTCCCTCTTGGCAGCTTCCTTTGCACTCTGATCTTCTTCTTGTTTAGCTTTCTTCTTTTCTTCTTCCTCGCTTCTAAGCCAAATTTTGGCCTCCTCTGCTAGTCTCCTAGCATCTTCTTCTCTTTTCCTGGCTTCCTCTTCATCAACTTTCTTCTGTTCAGCTTGGCCTTTCCCACCTTTAGTAGTGATATTCTTTTTTAATCTTCTTTTTAATGTAGTCATGTTTTCTGCATTTCAGAAAATTGATTCATCCTTATCCCAATGGCTTGTATATTCAAAATGCACATTTGCTTCCTTGCAGTGTTCTACAACTTTATTCTGAGAATCATTCCTATGGAAGTTTATTTCTCCAAAATGAAATTTCTCCAGTTCCTCTACAAACTCATCAGCCTTTTTAACTCTTGAAAACTTATATCTTCCCAATCTGAATGCTATGGGAGGATAAGTCGCGTTCTTGTGCTCAAACAAAAAACTCCCTATGCCATCCAAGAAAACCTGCCTGACTGCCTCCTTGTGTACCACATAATCAGTGGCATATTTGGGAAGCAGTGAAGGTGCCCTGGAGCAACCATACATTCTAATATACATTTCGTCCTTAGTTAAGTAGTAATCAGCATACTCCTCAATGACTTTCAATGTCTCTTCAGACATGCAATTGCATTCTTTCAAGAAAATCAATGTATACAAAGGCATAATAAAGTGTTCATAAACTTCTATGTAATGATTGTAGTACTTATCTGCCCATAATGGCTTGTAGGCTGTGTATATCAATGTTCTGTATCTATCCCAAATACACCTTAGGTTTGGGAATGACTGGGTGCACAGTATGCAATCAATCAATATGGAGCTCATGTAGAACTCAGATTTTTTCTGGGACACCCCTCCCAGGGCTGAAGCAATGCAAGTTGAGAGACTGTTGGACACAATGTTTTTCCCAGTTGAACACAGTCCCTTGGGTGGCTACACAGAATATGATAGGAACCCATCCCAACTTAAAACATTTGCCGTGGGCTCTCCCAAAGGTTATGTTCAACATTAAAGCAATGAACCTATAAGGGGTTCTTAAGGTAGTTGTGTCATATTCCCCTGATGGTCTAGTTCAGAAATTCTTACCAGGTACTAGCATTCTTTTCAATGTTTCAATCAGTTCAAGATTAATCTCCTTTAGCCAATCCTTAGTTAGGTAAACTTGAGCTTCTGGTAAGTGATAAGCTAATTATACATAACCAGGGATGTAAGCAGCATAGCCCTGGTTATTAGTATTCTCCAGAATCATTGTAGTTATGTCCACCCGAGGCAGGATCCATCCAATTACTTCTGAGCATGGGAAAATCTCAAGCCTGGTAACAATCTTCATCCAAGAAAATCTTTCAATATTAGCATATATCGTTTCTTCTTCAAAACCAGTGTCAAGCACTTCATGGCATGATATCAGTCTCTAAATTTCGCCCCACTTGTATTTAGGTTCCACTCCTGCAGTGCATCTGGTGTCTTCATAAATATACTCATCCTTTGTGATAACTTCTATCTCAGGTTCCTCTTCCACTACAAGGGCTTTCTTTTTCTGCCTTTTTGGCATCTCGTCTTCGAAAAATTTGCCTTGTCATACAACAAAATGTCTTTTAGGTCCTATTGAGCCGTTCAACCAATATTCAAAGAACGAAGACAAAAATACATAAGAATTTACCTTGGCCATGTTAGTCATGACTGAAACTATGTAAAATACAGAACCAGATCTAACTATCAAATACTCTTGCACAAGATAGGTCTGCAAAAAATCCTAGATCCTGTCCATGACTAAAAATTAGCATGATCAACCAAAAACATCATAGCTTCGCTAACATTGTAGAATTTCTCCCGGCAAAGAAACCAGCCTAATCAAAACTACATCCTCGGCTTTATCAACCTCAGAATAATATGCCCTAACTACCTGCTCAAAATAAATCTCATCAAAACGAGGCACATCCTCAAAATTGTGACCCTAGTCTCAAACACGCAAGCAACCAAATCACCCAAAAAACAAACCCTCTGGAAAACCAGGGTAAGTGCCTACCCACTGCAAAAGAAAGGAAAACCCCCCCCCCCCCCCAGACGGCCATACACAAACCAGGAAAATCTGGTGCAGACAGCGTAACGCTCGTCTATACTAGTTTCCTAAACAGTCGGGAAATAATTGAAAACTCATAACGGTTCCACAACATTCATCAAGGAGAATGAGAACACCCCCCCCCCTAGCTACTAACTGTCAAAATGAACCACATATACGCTGATAAACCCATAACCTCATACCCAAATGACCACGGTGGAAAAAACCCAACCAAGGACGAAAACCCTAGTTCAAAACTCAACTGAAAGGGGTAGAACATAGTTAGCCTACCTGGCAAGGAGTTGTGCAGTCGACAAGGAGAATCTGATGGCTTCCACAATGACGCCACCTATGAATGAGCTCCCGACAGCTAAGGTACAACGCCCAGTTCAATACGATAATGACATCGCAGGCACGAGTTCTCAGGTAAAATAATAGAAAAATGCCCCAAATCCCCCATATATATATATATATATATATCTCCCGAAAAAAACATTCGGCAGGAAGAAAAACGACAATCGGGTAGTGGGGTAACTAAGGGATCGGTGATCAAGTCTGCTAATGGGCTACAACAGTGGAAAATGAAACAACTGTGAGCTCCACAGTGCAAAGAGATATGAAGGTGAAAAAATCACTAAAAAAACAACTCATATCGGAGCTCAAACAAACTATCACCTCGGACTATAAGTTTGTTAGATCGCCGCAATGGCGGAAGCTGTAAAAGCAAAAAATTTCGTAGACCAGTCAAAAATCGGGACAAATAAAAACAAAGCTTAATAAAAACATCGGCGAAGAAACAAGCATCGGGAAATGGGAAAACCATCACGCGGGATTTTATTCTGTTACAGAGCTGCAACGACGAAGCGCAAATACACTAAGGCTTTCACAAAACAAAACCAACGGCAATCGGAAAGGATCAAAAACCTCCGTCGTGGTGTTCACAATTTCTCATCCAAAACGGTGGAAATATAAAGCACTAGTGCTCCGACGGTTATCAAACAAAACGCCGACAATAAAATATAAACGAGAGTGCATCGGCGGAAGATAGAGCTTTGGAACGAGTCGTCATTCTACTACACCTCCACAACAGCGGATGCGTAGTTGACTATGGTTCCGATTTCATAGCTTCAACAAATTCTGACAGCAGGATAAGAAATCACTGTAAGCCATATTCTAAACCAACGGAAGCACCAACATAAAGATATTCATTCAACAGTCAACAATCAAAATTGCAGTAAAATCAAGAAATACCAACAAAACTAAGCAAGACAAATTTAAAAGGAGGGTCCCAAATTTTTTTGAGATTTGGGAAATCATTGCAGCTGCAACACACTGTAATATGTATTAGAACCCAACATTTGGTATCATAGCTATATTTGTCCTCAAGGGACCCCTTTGTTGTTGAGGGTTTGGATTGGTATTGGATCTAGTGAATACCTATTTTTAGTGGGAGTTACAAAATGTTGATTCATAGTTAATAATAGCCAATGGTTCGAGGATAGAAATTGAAAATTTTAATGGGTATAATTTTGAGCTTTTTAAGCTTAAAATGGAGGATCCCCTCATATATAGAGAGCAAGGAGTTGTTGTCATCCTGAGTACAAATACAGTATGTATGTCATCAGAAAATTGAGAAAAATAACAGAAAATCGAGTACAATCTTACTTTGTTTAACAGATTCTATATTGTTGAATGTGCCAGGAGAAGACACTATAAAGAAGCTATGGGAAAAGTTGGGGAACTTGTACCAATCGAAATATTTGGTTAAAAATTGTTTCTTTGGAAGAAGTTATATCTTCTAAGAATAAGTGAGGGCGACTCGGTTACAAAGCATCTAAATGCATTCAATACTATGAATTCAAATGTTGTTCATGGATATTAAAGTCATTGAGGAGGCTAAATGTATAAGTATGTTATGTTCTTTGTTAGATTCCTTGGATGGCCTAGTTGTGGCTATTGGAAGCAATGATACCACATTGAATATCGATGATGTGGTCACATATCTACTGTCAGAAGAGATGAGGCGAAATAACATTGAAGGATTGACTCATGATGCTATAATGGTAAGAGGTTGAATGATGAACATAGGAAAAGGAAAAACCTCTGGTAGAAGATCAAATTCAAGGGGAATCTAAGACCAAATCTAAATCTCTTGGTCTGACGATGAGAAAATGTTGGCAATGCGATAAATTCAAAAATCATAAGTGAACTTGTAAGCTAACAAGATTCTAAGGAAGAAAAGATTTTGAGGAAGGTTAGTTGGATGACGGGAAACCTTCATAAGTAGATAAAGATAATTTGTATTTGGCCTCCATAAGTACACAGCATGATCATGACTCCTAGTTAATTGAATCTGGTGCATCACATCATTTAAACCACACAAAGAATGTTTATGTGAATATGAGAAGTTTGACGGCGATGATGTTCTTTTGGGAGATGATTCACCGATGAGGATATTCAAATGAGTTAAATTTTGACTGATATTGAATGATTGAATAATAGGAACTCTTCTAGGAGTGTTGCATATCATAGGTTTGGCTTGAAACTTTTTTATGTTAATAAGATGGGGAACGCAGATGTGTAGTTTGTATTTGAGAAATATATGTATAAGATGGTACAAGGACTGATGGTACTGATGAGTGGGGTCTAAAATAGAACTCTATATAAGCTATTGGGAAGAATAGACATCAATGTATGTGCTAATACAATTTATCATGAATCCCACAGCATATCTTCTTGTCTACTTGACTTGACCATGTTGTGGAATCAACAAATGGCACATATTGATGAGAAATGTCTTCATGTTATACATATTAAAAGTATAGTTGAAGGTCTCCCTGACTGCTCTGAAGAATGATAGTACTGTGAACATTGCATTTCTAGTAAATAGATTCATGTGGACTACTCATACAGTGATACTAGGGCTAAGGAAATACTAGAGTTGATACATAGTGATGTGTATGGACCAGTGTTTATTCCATGACTAGGAGAATCATAGTATTATGTCTCTTTCATAGATGATTTATTCATAATGACATGGTTGTATTTTTTGAGAAAGAAATATGAGCTATTTGAGAAGTTCCAATAGCTCAAATCTCTTGTAGAAAATCAGGTTGGCGGAGAGATAAACGCGTTGAGAACTGACAATGAAGGAGAAGTTTCCGGTACGATGTTCAAGTAGTTCTATAGATAGCATAGTATAGCTCGATAAAATGAAAATCCATACACACCTTAACATAATGGAGTTGTTTAAAGAGAATAGAAAAATTATGGAGAAGACAAGGATCATGCTTAGTGGTGCAGGAATCACATAAGAAATCTAGGTAGAGGCAGTCAACGCAACATGTTACCTGGTGAATAGGTCGTCATCAATGGCTTTGCTCGACAAGACTCCATATGAGACATGGGTTGGAAAAAATACTCACTTACACATCTCATAATTTATGGGTGTGATTCCTTTATGAAAATTCCAAAGGAGAAAAGAAGCAAACTCGATAGCAAGTTGGAGAAATACAGCTTCATTGGGTACAAGGATGGAGTGAAAGATTATAAGTTGTCAATCTAGTAATAAGGAAGGAAATTTAAAGTAGAGATGTAATATTTACAGAAATAGGAGATACTTTCAAGGATGAAGAGGTTATAAGAGAAAGAGAAAGAGAAAACTTATACATTGAAATAAATGGTGAAGGTCTACATTCAAATGAGTTGACTAAATCTAACGAAGAGGTGGAACAACAAACTCTGGTCATCAGGAAGTCTAGGCAAGTAAGAAAACTACCTAAAAGGTATAGACCACTTGAAATTCACTCTACTTTTTTGTTATCTTGCAAAGAAGATGGTCCTAAGTTAGTAAAGGAAGCAATTGACTTGATAGAGGGTGGACTCTAGAAAAGGGCCATGAAATAGGAAAGGGAATCCTTGAGAATGAATAAAACATGTGATATGGTTGCATTACCAAATGGAAGGATCCCATTGGAAGTAAGAGGGTGTTCAAGAAAAAGTTGAATGAAACTGGTCTTGTCAAAAATGACAAAGCTCGACCAATAACGAAAGGATATTCCCCAGTCGAAGGAGATAATTTTGGTGATATTTTCTCTCTTGTTGCTAGGTTAACTTCTACTAGGGTACTAATGTCTTTAGCTACAGCATGTAGTCATCAAATAGAACAAATGGATGTAAAGACAACATTTCTTTATGATGACCTTAAATAAATTAATATGAAGCAACCTGAAGGATTTATAGTAAAAGGAGAGAATTAGTTGGTCTGCAAGCTCAAAAAGTCTCTCTATAGACTATAACAATCACCCAAAATGTGGTACTAGAATTTTGATATGTATATATAGCGGTTGGGGTTCGTGAGAAGTCAGGTTGATCATTGTGTGTATGGAAAGAAAGTTGGTAATCATTTTTTATATATTTTTTTATGTCAACAACGTGTTGTTGGTTGGAAATAACATGAATCTGATTAAAGAGGTAAAATTGTAGTTGTCCTCAAAGTTCAACAGGAAGGATCTAAGTGCAAAAAATTTCATTTTTGGAATGGAGATCAAAAGAGATCGATAAAGTAGAAGGATTTGATTAAGTTATAGTAAATATGTCGATAAATTTTTGAAATGCTTCAATATGCAAGAATGTAAACTGATTAAGGTCCCTATTCATGTGGGAGTTAAACTATCTATTGAATAGTGTCCTAATACATACAAATAAATAGAGTGCATGATGCATGTGTCATATTCTATTGTTGTATATGCTCAATCAAATATTTCCCATACGATGGGATTATTAATAAGGTACATGTCAACACCTAGAAAAGAGCACTAAACTACAATCACAAGAGTATTTAGGTACCTACATGGCACAATGGATTATGCAATATGTTATGAAGGGGAACTTGAGAACAAAAGGGAAATCAATATACATGGTTTTGTTGACTTTTACTAGGCTGGAGATCTCAATCACAAACAGTCGACCAATGGATATGTTTTCAATTCATTCGGTGGAGAAGTCAATTGGATGAGTAGGAGGCAGGTAGTCATTGCACTGTCAACTACTAAGGTTGAATACATGGTAGCTACTCATGCAAGCAATAAGGCGGTTTGGTTGCATAGATTATGTTCAAAGGTTGGGTTTGGTCAGCATGTTCTTAGATTATATTGTGACAGTAAAAGTGCAATCTCCCCAGCAAAGAACTTATCATATCATTCAAATACAAAGCATATTATGTATAGTACGATTTTATGAGAAAAAATGTGGAAAACCAGAAAGCGTTACTAGAGAAGGTAAACATTGTGAAGAGAAGGTAAACATTGTGAAGAACATGGTAGACACGTTCAACAAGTCTGTGAGCACTAAAAATTTTACTTGGTGTAGGGAATCAATGGGCTTGTTAACCCTACTTAAGTGAACTGAAGATATGAAATCTCATGTGTGTGCAAAGAAGACAACAAGTGGGAGAATGTTTGGTGTTTTATATTCATTGCATGTAAATTGATAGTTGATTTCGATATTCGACTAGATTTGGAAGTCGATGGGAAGTGAAATTTTGGCATATCGGCTGACTAGAATAGTTGTTTGGTCGCTAACAACAACTTGTTTATGGGAAGTCAACAAACACAAAACGACTAGAAGCTCAACGAGAAATCCTCCAAGGTTGACCCATTCAAGTCAAATGTAACATAATAACTAAAATTAATTGGTTGGGAATTTATGGATCACCATTAATTATTATTTGGTTGTAACTAACTGTAAATAACCCTATTTGGAATTTGGGGAGAAAAATGCAATTTGAACAAATTTGGGCTTAACTAGTCATGACTATGGGGGTTTCCAGCTGACTCCAAGTGGTATCGGATCTAAATGAAATGGTTTGGTGAGTCTTACTACATCCCTAGATGACTGAAAAAAATATTTGATAATACTTTAGGAATATTCAATTTGGTTTGGGGCTAATGGCAGAAAGTGCAAATTTCCTGGGAAATTTTGGTCAAAATCGAACCTAGGGTGTGGGCCAAATTGGCTTCCCAACTCAAGTACGACCCTCAAAAATTTGTGGATAGATTATGGGGATTAGTATAATACATAAATGGGTATCATTACACATTTTTATTAGCTTTTCAAACTGATTATAAATTGTAACATTCATATGGCCACTTTCAGGGAAATTGCTTAAAGGAAAATTGCATAACTAGCTCGATTTTTTACATACAAAAAGTAGAGTTAATGGTTTGGATAAAGATATGAAATATGTATACCATATACATAATAAAAATTTCTTCCCCAATAGCATCAAAAATCATATAAATTCCTTCATACAAATCTGGTATACAACTCATTCAATATGGAAGCCAAATACATAAAAACTAGTAGTTTAATAGCATGGAAATGCAAGCTTTTCACGTATGGATTATTGATATTTCGAGTTTCAGAGTAAATTTAAATTTTATTATAGAGACATACATCACACACCCAATATTTTGCATCAAATAGACTCATCCAAGAGCAAGCACCAATCCCATAAGTGTCCTATCACATGAGAGTATGGGGAATGATGAAGAAGGAATGAGAGAATAGGGAGATAGGTGAGAACTAGAACTGCATAAACCTTCAACATGAAACTAAAACACCTTAATTAATATCCAATGAGATATATGAATTTCTTCTCCATCAAAAAACTTGGAAAGGAATCCAACTCCCTCAAAATTGGTTCATAAGCAGGGAGAGTTAACACTCACCATGCAAAGGACAAGCAAAATCTCTCCAAAATGCAAAAGTCCAATTAAAAAATTATAAAAATACATTATCCTTCCTCATTGTATCTTTTTATTAACTTCATGAAGCCTCCTAAGTTCAAATTTCCATCCATAGACTTCCTCCAACTCATCTTAGTGGTTTAGTAACTCCTATGACACTTGTCTTCTCCTTCATGCTCCAATTATTTCCCCAAATTGAATGGGTACCTATAACTCCAAAATGTGCCCTATTGGTGGGTACTTTTATCCTTTTCATGTAATATTGGTCATAGGTCTTCAATCAGGTCTGAATTTTTAATATTTTTCATAGAATCTTTCATCATTCATAGGCATAAAGTGCATGGAATCTCCTTCCAAGTGGCACACATTATCTTCTTAGTCTCTTCCTCTTCCATGGGAGTTAATATCCTACAATAATATGAATTCCTTGGCTCAAGATATTCTATGTGACACCACATCACCTCCAAATAATGTTACATCCCTCATGGATTTGAATTTGGATGAAGGTCATGCCAAGTGTATGGAGGAACTAACCATCCAAGGGTTCCTTAAGCTTCCAATTTTCTCCATAAAATAATTCCACCTTATTTTATTAAAATTTATTATTTATGTGTCCCAATTTAATTTGAATATGGTAACCTGAGGTCCTTTTGGGTCCCATTGTTCCCTTATTACAAGATTTATGCCTCCACCTCAACCTAGGGAACTAGTAGGTTGGTGAAATATTGTTTACAAGTAGTCTCATTTGGATGGAGACATGACAGCCATCCCCTCCCAAGATTTATTTTCCTCAAGAAATGCCTAGTTTGGATTCTGTAAAATTTGTTCATCTTCCCGAGTGGCTTCCTCACTAGGCAAATCATTTCATTGTACCGAGTATTCCTTTATAGCTCTGCTCATTAGCTTTATTTCCCTTGTCTTCACTATTCTTTCCAGAATGTGTGTGATTTGTCCTTCATCATCCAATGGATTTAATGTTTTTGAAACTAGAATATTCTTCCCTATAACCTATTTAAGACATGAAAAATAAAATACATTATGGATTTTACTTCCTTCTGGAAGTTTCAATTCATATGCCACTTCCCCAATTTTTCTAACCACTTTGTAGGGACCATAAAACCTAGGTTTGATATTTTATGAACCTTTTCCTTTTAAGGAGGCATGTTTTTAGGGAAGTAAACTCAAATAAACTAATTCATTCACTTGGAAATGTATCTCCACTCTATGTTGATATGCATATTGTTTTTGTTGGTTTTGGGCAACCTGCAAGTTATCTTTCAAAACATTCAAAATATCTTGACTTTCTTCAATCCAATCCTTAGCTTTTGGAGCTCTACTATCACCAAATATGTGGTCAATAAAATTGGATGCATCATAACCATAAATTTCTTTGGAAGGAGACATGTCAATGGACATATAAAAAGTAGTATTATAGCAAAACTCACCCATTTGCAAGCATTTGGTCGATACTTTTTCCTTCGCACTAACATAGTTCCTCAAGTAATCTTCCAACCATTGATTCACCCTATATGTTTGGCCATCATTTTGTGTATGATATCTTGTGCTAGGAGTCAAGTTTGGTCCTGGAATTTTGAATAGCTCTCCCAAAAATGCACTCAAAATTTTGTTATCTTTATGCACTAACAATGCTCTGGGAAGCCCATGGAATCTGAAAATTTCTCTAAAGAATAAATCGAGCACTTATGTAGTAGTGAAGGATGTAGTAATATAAAATAAATGAGAAATTTTAGTGATTCTATTCACAAATACAAATATGCAATCCTTACCAAGCAATTTAAGTAAACCAGTGCTGAAATCCATAGAAATGCTCTCCCATTTTTGTTCTGGTATAGGAAAGGGATGCAAGAGACCATCTGGATTATTGTTCTATACTTTGTTTTGCTGACATGTTGGGAATTCATTCACATATTTCAGAACATCATTCTTCAAACATAGAATCTTTCTCTCAACATTCTCTATGTTTTGAAGAAACCAGGGTGGCTTGCTAAACGAGAATCATGAGCACTCTTCAAAAAAATTTGCTTCAAGCTCGAACAAGGTACGAAATAGATTCTATATTTTTAGTATATGATTCCCTCCAACACCTTATACCTATAATCATGGTTAGTCCCATAAAAATGTTCACAAGCAAACTTATCCTTGGCATATTTTATTTCTAATATAGCTTTTCGATCTTCTGCAACATCAATTAGATAAATAGAAGGTATTCTAGATAAGGAATCTACTACCACATTATTCTTTCCCTTCACATATTCAATATCAAAATAAAATGCTTGAACCTTACTAACCCACTTTTATTTCCTTCATTTAGATCCTTTTGAGTGAGGAAGAACCTTAAGCTATTATGGTCAGTCTTGACCACAAAATTTTTCCCACCAAGTATTGTCTGAACTTGATCAAAGCATGCACGATGGCTAACATATATTTTTCATAAATGGAATAAATCTGATCATGTGGTTGTAGCTTGCTACTCTAAAAATATATTGGGTGTTGTCCTTACTTTAGGACTACTCCAATGCCCTCCCCTGATGCATCACATTCCAAGACAAATGGTTTAGAAAAAATAGGTAATGCGAGAATAAGACAATTACTCATTACCTCCTTCATTATTTGGAAATGTTTTTCAGCCTCTTCATGCCATTGGAAAGCATATTTATTTTCCAAATCAGTGACAGGTGAAGTGAGTTAGGAGAACCTCCTCACAAATTTCCTATAGTAGGTATAAAGCTCGATGAATGCCCTTAATTAAGTGAGGTTTTTGGGACATGGACATTTAATAATGGCCCTTATTTTCTCCATATCCTTCTTCACACCATCATGAACAATGATTTGTCCAAGATACAATTTTTTTATCAAACCAAACTCGCATTTTGACAGCTTAGCGAACAAAGATTGATCATGCATAATTTTCAAGACAACTTCTAGATGATACAAGTGTTCCTTCCATGTTCTAGACACCTGAAATCAGTCTTTGGTATGTCTTCCTCCCTCATTCAAATTTCATGATAACCAAATGGGAATAACTTGGCTCCATGGAGCTCATAAATGAGTTCATTAATCATTGGTATTGGATATCTATTCTCCATTGTTTTCTTGTTTAAGGCTTTGAATCCAGTGCACATTCTTAAGGTTCCATCCTTTTTCTTCACCATGACAACTGAAGAAGCATAAGGCCTTGTGCTAGGTCTTATGAGACCCAATTCCAAGATTTCTTTAATGGCCTCCTCAATCTCACCTTGAATTTGGGGATGTATATAGGTCTACATTTTGATTGTTTGAGTCCCTATCTCTAATTCAATTCAATGGTATGCTCCACCCCTCTATCGGGTGGCCTTTTTGGAGGAAGGTCTCCAAAGCCATTCTCATACTTACCCAACAAATTTTTTATTTCCTTTGTATTTTCTAAATATTCAAGTGAGTATTGAGATATGTGATCAACCATTAAACATCCCATTCAATGTCCCGATGCCTCAACATATACCTCATACTATGAGAGGACACCACTTGATGAGGGTAAGTGTGCATTCCTCTCAACAAGATGGGTGTCCCTTCCGAATTTTTGAAACTAATTTCAGGGACTTGATTGTTAATTGTGTACTCTCCTATATAATATAACCATTGGATTCCCAAAACCACAATTGTATCAGTCATATCCACTACATAGAAATTATCAATAACAATGTAATTTCCTATAGTAACTTGAAGCTTTGGAATCCATTTGGCACAATCCATAGAATTGGTACCTGGGATGATGACCTTCAAGCCTTAAAAAAATTTAGTATATAGATTTCTTTTTTCCAATATGGCTGCATCTATGAATTTATGAGTGGTTCCTCCATCAACTAGCATTGTAACCCTTTGTATGGCGTCCTTGAATCTAAGGGTGTGAAATCGAGGCAAACCTAAAAGTACTATAATTTTTCCATTCATAGGAAATTGATGATCTCGTTATGTTGTCTCGTACCCCTATTATTTGGATGCAAGTTTTACTTCTTCCTCTAACTCCTCCTCATCATATTCAGAGAAGAATTCAATGTAGTGTGTCTTCCCCTTAACACAACTATGTCCAAGAATCCAAGGTTGTTAACATGTGAAGCAAAATTTATTCCTCTTGAGTTATTTTTTTATTGGCCACTCCTTATTATCCTTAACAAAATATTAATTTTTCCACATTTTACTCCCTTATTTGAATTTGGAAGGAAAAACAGGCTTAAGGGGATACCAAGTCCTTGGCAGCACATTCTACATATTTCTTGTCAAATTTATGGAATCCTTCAATGTAGTTATCTTGTAAGATTTCACCAGCCCTTTCAAAGGTTCTTCCAAATATTTAGTATATAGTGTAACAAACATATCCATATATATATCAAAAACCATCACTGATATATTTTTAAATTCCAACATATAGGATTTAGGGGTCCCAGTTTGCTTCAACTGTGCTAATTCTTTGAAAGGAAGTTCAAGGTCTTTCCTATCGAATCTCTCCACTAATGCTTTGGAAAAAATTTCATAGGATGAAATTTTATCATGTCCCAGGGTCTTAATACCATGGAAACACCCAAAAATGGATTCTCCCTCAATATATAGAATGGTCATTTTCAATGCATCCTCTTCAACCATCGCATTCAACTGGAAATACACATCTAGTTTTTGTATCCACGTACTAGCATACATTTGGGAAGACCCATCAAAGGAATGAATAGTTACCTTTCCTATGGTATACTTAATTCTTGATTTAGAGAATATTTCATATCTCCATTTCCTCCATACTTGATTTTTCTAGAGAGCTTGAAGAACTGGTCGAAAGGCAGGGTTTTCCTACATTCTTCACTTAGTTATTGCCACTTATCTACTGCTTTCTTCATTCCATAAATATTTTCAAGGTTCTCTTTGGAATATTAAAACTTAGGTGTGGTAGGTCTAGTATGATTATTGAATTCATGGGATCTATTTTTAGGTCCAGTCTTCGAGAAAATAGTTTCCCCGTAGGTCTTCTTCTCTTCATGATGTGAACTACTACTACTTCCTGTTAGATTTTTTAACATTAAGCTAGCATATCATTAGGATCTTTAACTAATAGAGCAACAAGCATGGAAATCAAACACAAGAGACAATGAACACAGTGTTTTTCCTCGGGGAAACCATAAATGGAGAAAACCCCACAACTTCCTCAGAGATAGAATCAGCACCAAAAGTGAAACCCAAAAATAGTAAGATGATCTCCTGGCAGCAATAACCTCTTTCTTCCTTTCCCCAGTGTCTTTCTCTTCCTCATCTTGCGCTACAACTGAGTGTAAGTGAGTTTGTGATAAATAGAGAGGCTAGATCTCTATTTATACTAATTCCCGACTTGACTAAACCCAACTAGGACTGACTTCACTAGGTGATTCTAATAAGCCTAGCGCCCCGGAACTGCGGGGACTTTAACCCTTAGACAATAGGAGGGTTACCCACCTTGACTTGACATGACTTGTTTACAATATAGAAACTCCCGATAGGAACCTCGGGGCATGGCATGACTCAAGTACATTACAAATACATCATGGAATAAAAATCAGGTTACAATACATAAGAACTACAAGTGAATACATTCTGAAGTTACAATTACATCAACACTTCCTGCAACCAACTTAATCCCAAGTTGGATACCCAACAATTCAAATACTTGCATAATATTCTTGGTCAGCTCATCAACATATTTATTTATGAGTGACTTAAATTCTTCTTCCTTATCATCCATAGCTTCTACTCTTAGTTTAGCCTTAATCACCACTAAAGCATAATCGACTTCTTCACCTTCTTCTTCTCTACTAACAATATATTCAGTTTTAGACACTAATGGAGGGAGATAATCACCAGGAAACATAAATATAGAACTTCAATAGGTTCCAATACCACGCTTTGATACCACTGTAATAACCCTACTTGGAATTTTGGGAGAAAAATGCAATTTGAACGAAATTGGGCTTAACTAGTCATGACTATGGGGGGTTCCAATTGGCTCCAAAGGGTCCCAAGTATGAAATGAAATGATTTGGTGAGTATTATTACATACATATCTGACATATGAAAACCATTTATCATACTTTAAGCATCTAAAACTTGGTTTGGGGCTAATGACAGAAAGTGCAAATTTACTAGGAAATTGTGGTCAAATTCCCCCCTATGGTGTGGGCCAAATTGGCTTCCCAATTCAAGTATGAACCTATAAAATTTGTGGATATATTATGGGTATTAGTATAAAATATAAATTTCTTTCATTTCACATGTTTATTATCTCTGCAAACTGATTTTAAATTGCAATATTCATATGACCACTTTCAGGGAAATTGCTTAAAGGAAAATTGCATAACTAGCTCATTTTTTTACATATGAAAAGTAGATTTAAGGGTTCATATTAAGGAATGAAATATAGAGACAATATACAGCATAAATATTTCTGTCCTAACACAATCAAACATCAGAGAAATTACTTCATACAAATCTAGTATACAACTCATTCAATATGGAATCCAAATACATAAAAACTAGTCGTTTAATAGCATGGAAATGCAACCTTTTCACATATGGATTATTGAGATTTCGAGTTTCAGAGTACATGGAAATTATATTACAGATCAATACATAAAATACCCAATATTTTTAATCAAATAGACTCATCCAAGCACAAGCACCACTCCAACAAGTGTGCCATCACATGAGAGTATGGAATATGATGAAGAAGGAATGAGAGAATAGGGAGATAGGTGAGAAGTAGAACTGTATAAGACTTCAACCTGAAACTAAAAAACCTTCATTCAGATTCAATGAGAGGTATGAATGGAATCTCCATAAACCAACATGGAAATGAATCCAACTCCCTTGAAATTGGTTCACAAGCAATGAGAGTGAACACTCACTATGCAATGGACAAGCAAAAGCTATCCAAAATGGCAAAGGAAAATTAAAAAATTATCAAAATACATTCTCCTTCCTCATGAAATCCTTTTATTAACTTCATGATTACTCCTAAGCTCAAATTTCCCTCCATAGGATTCCTCCAACTCATCTTAGTGGTTTAGTAACTCCTATGACACTTGTCTTCACCTTCATGCTCCAACTATTCCCCCAATTCAAATGGTTTCCTCTAACTCCGAAATGCACCCTCTTGGTAGCTATTTTTAGCCTTGTCATGTCATGTTTTTTATATATCTATAATCATGTCTGAATTTTTCATATTTTTCATAGAATCTTTCATCATTTGTTGTCATAGAGTGCATGGAATCTCCTTCCAAGTGGCACACATTGTCTTCTTAGTCTCTTCCACTTCCATAGGAGTTACTCTCCTCTACTAATTCAAATTAATTGGCTCGTGATATGCTATGTGACACCAAATAAACTCCCAATAACATACACCCCTCATGGATTTGAATTTGGATGAACATCATGCAAAGTGTTTGGGGGAATCTAACCATCCAAGGGCTCCTTAAGCTTCCAATTGTCTCCATAAAAAAATGCACTTTATTTTCTTAAAATTTATTATTTATGTGACCCAATTTAATGTGAATATGGTAAAATAAGGTCATTTTGGGTCACATAGCTACCTTATTACAAAATTTATGCCTCCACCTCAACCTAGGGAACTAGTAGGTTGGTGAAACATTGTTTACAAGTAGTCTTATTTGGATGGGGACATGACTGTCCTCCCCACCCAAGATTTATTTTCCTCAATCAATGCCAAGTTTGGATGCCACAAAATTTTTTCATATTCCCAAGTGGCTTCCTCACTAGCTAGATCCTTCCATTGTACCAAGTAATCCTTTATAGTTCTACTCCTTATCTTTCTTTACCTTGTATTCACTATTCTTTCTAGAATGAGTATGAGTTTTCCTTCGCCATACAAGGGAGGTAATGTTTTTGAAACTGGAATATTCTACCCTATAACCTTTTTAAGACATGAAACCTGAAATACATTATGGATTTTACTTCCTTCTGGAAGTTCCAATTCATATAACACTTCCCCAATTTTTCGAACCACTTTGTAGGGACCATAAAATTTGGGTTTGATATTTTCTGAACCTTTTCCTTTGAAGTAGGTTTGTTTGTAGGGATGCAACCTCAAATATACCAAGTCATTCACTTGGAAATGTATCTCCATTATGTGTTGATATGCATATTGTTTTTTTGGTTTTGGGAATCCTGCAAATTATCTGTCAAAACCTTCAAATTTCTTGACTTTCTTCAATCCATTCCTTATCTTTTGGAGCTATACTATCACCAAAGATGTGGTCAATAAAATTGGATTCATTATAACCATAAATTTCTTTGAAAGGAGACATGTCAATGGACATATGAAAAGTATTATTATTGCAAAACTCACCCAAGTGCAACCATTTGACCCAATCTTTTTTAAGCCCACTAACATAGTTCCTCAAGTAACCTTCCAACCATTGATTCACCCTCTTTGTTTTTCCATCAGTTTGTGGATGACATATTGTTCTAGGATTTAAGTTTGTTCCCACCATTTGAAGAGATATTTCCAAAATGCACTCAAAAATATGCTATCTCTATCACTAACAATGCTCTTGGGAAGCCCATGCAATCTGAAAACTTATCTAAAGAATAGCTTAGCCACGTGTGCAGCAGTGAAGGATGTAGTAATAGCAAATAAATGATCAAATTTAGTGAGTCTTTCCACTACTACAAATATGAAATCCTTACCAAGAACATTTGGTAAACTAGTGATGAAGTCCATAGAAATACTCTCCCATTTTTGTTTAGGTATAGGCAAGGGATGCAAGAGACCGACTAGATTATTGTGATCTACTTTGTTTTGCTGAAATGTTGGGAATTCATTCACATATTTCAGAAAATAATTCTTCAACCCCTTCCAAGAGAATATTTCTCTCAACATTCTATAAGTTTTGAAGAAACTAGGGTAGCCTACTAAAGGATAATCATGAGCACTCTTCAAAACTCTTCGCTTCAAGCTCGAACCAAGGGATTCAAGTTCAAATAAAGGAACAAATAGATTATATATTTTTAGTATATGATTCCCTCCAACACCTTATACCTATCATCATAGTTAGACCCATCAAAAAGTTCACAAGCAAACTTATCCTTGGCATATTCTACTTCTAACATAGCTTTCCAATCTTCTACAACATCCATTAAAGAAATAGAAGATATTCTAGATAAGGCATATTCTAACACACTATTATTTCTCTTCACATATTTTATATCAAAATCAAATTCTTGAACCTTACTCTCCCACTTTTGTCTCCTCTCATTTAGATCATTTTGAGTGAGGAAGCACCTTAAGCTATTATGGTCAGTATTGACCACAAACTTGTTTCCCACCAAGTATTGTCTGAACTTTTTCAAAGAATGCATGATGGAAAACATTTATCTCTCTCTCATAAATGGACTAAATCTTCTCATGCGGTTGTATCTTCCTAGTCTCTAAATTTATTGGGTGTTGTCATTTCTATAGGACTGCTCCAATGCCCTCCCCTTATGCATCACATTCCAAGACAAATGGTTTAGAAAATGCAAGAATAGGACAATTATTCATTACCTCCTTCATTATTTGGAAATATTTTTCATCCTTTTCATGCCATTGGAAATCATATTTATTTGTCAAATCAGTGAGAGGTGAATTAAGTTGGGATAACCTCCTCACAAATTTCCTATAGTAGGTACAAATCCCGATGAATCCCCTTAATTCTGTGATGTTTTTGGGACGTGGCCATTCAATAATGGGATTTATTTTCTCCATATATACCTCCACACCATATTTACCAATGATGTGTCCAATATACAAAAAAAAAAATCAAACCAAACTCACATGTTGACAGTTTAGCAAACAAAGATTGATCATGCAGAATTTTCAAGACAACTTCTAGATGATGCAAGTGTCCCTTCCATGTTTTACTATAAATAAGAATATCATCAAATAAAACTAGTACAAACTTATGAAGTTTCTTTTGGAATATATTTTTCATGCATGATTGAAATGTGGCAGGAGAATTTTTCAAGCCAAAAGGCATGGCAAGGAACTCAAAATAACCATAGTGACATCTAAAAGCAGTCTTTTATATGTCTTCCTCCCTCATTCGAATTTGATGATAACAAGATCTAAGCTCAATATTTGAGAATAAATTGGATCCATGGAGATCATCCATGATTTCATCAATCCTTTGGATGGTATATCTATTCTTCATTGTCTTCTTGTTCAAGGCTCTAAATTCATTGCACATTCTTAAGGTTCCATCCTTTTTCTTCACCATGAAAACTGAAAAAACATAAAGACTTGTGTTAGGTCTTATGAGATCTAATTCCTAGAGTTATTTAATGGTATCCTAAATCTCATATTGAATCCTTTTGGGGTGTCTATAGGGATGCATTTTTATATGTTTATTCCTTATCTCTAATTCAATGGTATGCTCCACCCCTCTGTCAGGTGGCTTTCCTGGAGGAAGGTCTCCAAAAACCTTCTCATACTTACCCAACAAATATTTTATTTCCTTTGGATGTTTGGAAACCTTCAATTGAGGCTTGTTATATGTGATCAAACATTCAATATCCCATTCAATTTCCCCATGCCTCAAGATATACCTCATACTATGATAGGACACCACTTGATGAGGGTAAGTGTGCATTCCTCTCTCTAAGATGGGTGTTCCTTGATAATTTTTAAACCTCATTTCAAGGACTTGATAGTTCATTGTCTGATCCCATATATAATATAACCATTGGAATCCTAAAACCAAATTTGTATCATCCACATCCACTACATAGAAATTAGCAATAATAGTGTAATTTCCTATAGTAACTTGAAGCTTTGGAATCCATTTGGCACAGTCCATAGAATTGTTATCTAGGATGATGATCGTGAAGCCTTCAAAAGTTTCAGTAGGTATATTTTTCCTTTCCAACAAGGCTTCTTATATGAATTTATGAGTGTCTCCTCTATCAACTAGCACTGTAACCCTGTGGCCTTGTATGACACCCTTGAATCTAAGGGTATGAAATCAAGGCACACCTGAAAGTACTGTAATTTTTCCTTTCTTAGGAGAAGGTTGGTATTTTTCTATTGTCTCACACCCCTTTTCTTGGTTTCAAGTTGTACTTCTTACTCCAAATCCTCATCATCATCTTCATAGAAGTCTTCAATGTAGTGTGCCTTCCCCTTAGAACACCTTTGTCCAGGAACCCAAGGATGTTGAAATGTGAAGCACAATTTATTCCTCTTGAGTTCTTCTTTGCTTGGTCCCTCCTTATTCCCCTTAAAAAATTATTCATTTTCCATGGTTTCCTCCATTCTTTGAATTTGGAAGGAAAATTAGGCTTATGGGGATACCGATTCCTTCGCAGCACATTCTGCATATATCTTGTCAAATTTATGGCATCCTTCAATGTAGTTGTCTTGTGAGATTTCACCAACCCTTTCAAAGGTTATTCCAAATGATTAAATGTCTAAGTAGAACCAAACAAGCCATAGATATATCAGAAACCATCACTAAGAGCTTTTGAAATTCCAACATATATGCTTCGGGGGTATCGGTTTGCTTCAATTGTACCATTTATTTGAAAGGAAGTTCAGGGTCTTTCCTATTGAATCTCTCCACTAAGGATTTGGAAAACTCTTCATAGGATGAAATTTTATCATGTCCAAAGGTATTAATACCATGGAACCACCAATCATTGGCTTCTCCCTCAATATGTAGAATGGTCATTTTCAATGCATCTTCTTCAACCATCGAATTCAACTGGAAATACACATCTAGTTTTTGTATCCAAGTACTAGCAAAAATTTGGGAAGAGACATCAAAGGAAGGAATAGTTTCCTTTCCTATTGTATAATTCAATTCTTGATTTAGAATTTTTTTCTTATCCCCATTTCCTCCATACTTGACTTTGTTAGAGACCTTGAAGAATTGGTTGAAAGGTTGGGTTTTCCTACATTCTTCACTTAGTTGTTGCCACTCATCTACTACTTTTTTCATGCCATAAGGAGTGTCATGGTTCTCTTTGGAATATAAAAACTTAGGAGTGGTAGGTATGGTATGATTCTTGAATTCATGGGGTCAATTGTGAGGTCCAATCTTCGAGAAAATAGTTTCCCCATAGGTATTCTTCTCTTCATGATGTGAACTACTACTACTTCTTATTGCCAACTTACTCCCAAGTTGGCTATCCACCAATTTGAATCCTTTCATAATATTCTTGGTTTTATCATCAAAATATGGCTTCATGAGTGACTTAAAATTTTCTTCCTCATCATCCATAGCTTCTACTCCTAGTTTAGCCTTAATCACAGGCTAAAGCATAATTGACTTATTCACCTTCTTCTTCTCTACTAACAATATATTCATTTTCAATCTCTAATGGAGGGAGATAGTAATCAATAAAAATAAATTGAGAAATTATATAGGTTCCAATACCATGCTTTGATACCACTATACTAACCCTACTTGGAATTTTGGGAGAAAAATGCAATTTGAAGAAATTTGAGCTTAACTAGTCATGACTATGGGGGGTTCCAACTGACTCCAAAGGGTCCTAAATATGAAATGAAATGGTTTGGTGAGTATTGATACATCCCTATATTTCCTCTAAACACCTTGGATTATAGTTTAGGAATTTGTAACTTGGTTTGGGCTAATGACAGAAAGTGCAAATTTCCTAGGAAATTGTGGTGAAATCCCCCCCTAAGGTGTGGACCAAATTGGATTCCCAAATCAAGTACGATCATCCCAAATTTGTGGAAATAATATGGGTATTTGTATCATACATCAATGGATTTCATTACACATGGTTATTAGCTTTGCAAACTGATTATAAATTGCAACATTCATATGACCACTTTCAGGGAAATTGCTTTAAGGAAAATTGCATAACTAGCTCGATTTTTTACATATGAAAAGTAGAGTTAATGGTTTAGATTAAGATATGACATATAGATACCATATACAGCATAAAAATTTATGTCTCAAAATCATCAAACATCAGATAAATTCCTTCATACAAATCTGGTATACAACTTCCTTCCTCATTAAATCCTTTTATTAACTTCATGAGGCCTCCTAAGGTCTAATTTCCCCCCATATGATTCCTCCAACTCATCTTAGTGTTATAGTAACTCCTATGACACATGTCTTCTCCTTCATGCTCCAATTCTTTCCCCAATTCGAATGGCTTCCTCTAACTCCCAAATGCGCCATCTTGGTGGCTATTTTTATCCTTGTCATGTAATATTTTTCATAGGTATTCAAGTCTAAATTTTTTATATTTGTCATAGAATATTTAATAATTTGTTGGCATAGAGTTCATGGAATCTCCTTCCAAGTGGCACACATTGTATTCTTAGTATATTCCTCTTCCATGGAAGTTACTATGCTCTACTAATTAGGATTCCTTGGCTCATGATATGCTATGTGACACCACATCACCCCCGTAGAATGTTACATCCCTCATGGATTAAAATTTGGATGAAGGTCATGCAAAGTGTGGGGGGGTGACTAACCATCCAAGGGATCCGTAAGCTTCCAATTGTTTGTTGATGTATTTGTAACTTCAAAATGTATTCACTTGTATATTGTACCCCAATGTTTATTCTGGGAAGTATCTATAATGTAATTGAGTCATGTCATGCCCCCATGTTTCGATTGGGATATTCAATAATGTAAACAAGTCATGTAAAGTAATTAAGGTTAACCCTCCATTGTAAGTCGGGGCAATAGTACCCACAATTGTTTCAAGGTTAACCCTCCTTGTTGATCGGAGGAAAAAGTCCCCACAGTTGTGGGGCACTAGGGTTATTAGACTCTCCTAGAGATGTCGGCCCTAGAAAGTAATTGTTAAGTGGAGCCGACATGTTGAAGTGGAAATTAAGTGAAAAAAATAATATAAATAGAGAGTGAGCCTCTCTATTCATAACACACACACTCACTCATTGGGGCGCATGAGTGAGAGGGGAGAAACTCTCTCAAGTGTGAGAGAGAGAACAAGTTGTGGAGATCATATTTTCTATTTTTCGGTTTTACTGCTGCCATTGCTGCTCATTCTATCTCTAAGGAAGTTTTGGGGTTTTCTCCTTTATGGTTTCCCCAAGGAAAATTATTTGTGTCTCTTGTCTCTTGTGTTTATTTCTATACATGTTATTATCTCAGTTAAAGATCCTAAGATAATGCTAGCTTAAATGATAAAAATCTAACATGGTATCAGAGCAACCTGAGAAGAAGACATTGTGCATATATAGAATCTAGGGCTTCTTACCTTTTGGGTCTCTCTCCAAAATCCATCAGCAAAAGTATGCTAGGTTAACTCTCCATTGAAGGGAATATCTTTCTGTCGAAGCGGAATTCGATTCCAACGAGTTTCAGTTTTTGGTGCGGAAAATTACGGCTTTTTGCAGAAGAAGAATTTTTTAGTGATCCCGACATAGGATTTATCTCCTCATCAAAATCAAATTTTAGAGACCTGGGTCGATATTTTTGGTTGGGTATAACTCCAGGAAATTCAAACCCTAGTTTCACCCCGAGCTGGAAAAACCCTAAATACTAAAACTGATATGTTTTGGTAAATTCACTATATCTCAGGATTATAGACATCTCCGAGGTCGAAACTTTCACAGGTTGAATATAAAATCCTTATGTACATTGTATCCAAGTTTCCGCCTCAGATTTACTATATTATAGGAGATATGATTCCTCCAAGTTAGGGTTCTAGCCTCTTCCAGGATTCATCCCTAAACAGGACACCTGGGGAGAATTGCTATATCTTAGGCTACGAAGGTCCAAATGAAATTTCTAAATATGTTCCAAAAAGGGCACAGAATTTACTTTATTTGGTCAAAGTTTTAGACCCAGAAGATGAAACATTGACATGTGGAAGTCCATAAAACTTCGTTATGATGAACAATCCTGAAACTAGAACATTGGGAAAACGCTAATAAGTCCCAATTGGTGAAACCAATTTTGATGAAACCTATGGTGTTGGAACAAGGACATACGAGGTTACCTTACTACAAAATTTCATAGACACAAGAGTAGTAATTTTGGAGATACCACAGAAACAGTATCAGGAATTTCTGTAGAAGAAATTGGTAAACTAGGGCTTCCTGTTCCAGGAGTTTCCCTCCACTATTTTCAAAAAATGAGTACATTGGATAGCTCACCTTAAACAGGTCTATCTTTCTATCCAATCGTATCTAAAATATTCCAAGTTTTGAAAATTATGGTTTCTCTGACAAACCCTAGATCAACCAGCTTCGGAATGAGGACGAACACCTCAAATCGGTAAGATCTAATCTTTTGCTATTTACTGTTGAGGTTCTCATTTCAAGATGACTAATCACACCAGCTTGATGATAAGCTTGGTGAGGCTGACTACTTCCAAGCATGGAAGTATAGGATCTCACTAGTTCTTGAAGGAAATGAATTGGACACCTACATAAGTAGAGAGGTTCCAGTTCCAAAGGGAGATGAGGCTAAAAGCCTTACACAAGAAGAACTTGGTCAAGGCCAAGAAGATAATTGTTGATTCAATCACAGATCAACTTGTGCCACAAGTGTCTTCCCTAAAGACACCGAAAGAGATGTTTGATTCCTTGACCAAGATTTTTGAAGGGAACAACATAAATCGGAAGATGACCTTAAGAAACTAGTTGAAGAATGTGAAGATCTAGAATGCAGAGACCATACAGTCGTACTTTACAAGGGTCCCTCAAATCAAAGAACAACTTGAAGAGGTAGAAGAAGAAATGGAGAATGCAAAAGTTGCGATAACCAACTTGAATGGCCTCCCAAGATCATGGGATTCATTCATTCGAGGAATGTGTGCCAGAAGGAAGTGATTACTTTCAGCAAACTCTGGGAAGAGCACACACAAGAAGAAGCTCGACTCATAATAGAACATGGGAGCAACTGAAAATCAAGATTTCACGATTCAAAGAAGATACCTCAAGCGATGAGGAATATGAAGAACTCAATTCTTGAAGAACCTCTTATCCATCTTAAGCATTTGGATAAGAAATGATTCTGTTATGAATAAAGAATATGATGAAGATGAAAGAAGGAGTCTAACTACGAAACAAATAAAGATAAGTATTCAATTGTCATTTCATGATATTGTTATGCATTTGTTTATATTCAGTTGATGTATTATGCATGATAGAATGTTTGGATTAATGACAATATACTACAAATATGCATGTGATGGGTAACTAGCTCATAGTGCTATAAAACTCTCCATTGCTACTTATCTAGAATGAAACCTATTTGCTAACATATTGGATTAGTGCACAATCTCAATGTTGTCCTAGTAGAGATGGAAGGCATCTAGAAAGTTTCTGTGAGAAATGGATGAATGTTGTATTGGATAAAATAGTTGCATGATCATATATTTATGCATAAGAATTTTTCCATTATGAATATGCCTTATGAAATGTTTCTAACCATACAAATGCATTTGACTTGAAGGAAAAATTGCGTAAAATCACCTACAAGAAAAGAAGGACGAGACTTGTTCCAAAGAACAAGTGATGACTGTTCGAGAAATAATCCAAGAATGAAGAATAATAATGATGAATGCAGCGACATCATTGATGAAGAACCTTCCAAGAAGTAGCTAAGAGTAAAGGGAAGGAGTGTACCACTTCAAGAAGAATGATGTCTATGATGCAGTATCGAGACCTGAAGAGAAGTTCATAGTTCCATCATGTAGTAGATGGAAACATCGTGGGATACAAGGTAAGATTCGTAGCACGAGGCATAGACTATGAAGAGACATTTCCAGCCACTAGAAATACACATGACATGTAGAATTATGTGTGCAAATGAAAGAAGGCCTTGTACAAGATCAGAAGACACCCATGGGATAACACATACATGAGGAGCTTGAAGATCACCTAGAGTTATGAAGATCTTAACCTTTCCTACAGGTTGAAGATGAAAGCCTATAGAGGATGACAAGCTCACAAATGGGTGCGAGAAATTTTTCATAAATTTTCAAGATCCTCTATCTTGAAAAGGTTCAAGATAGAGGATCTTGGTATTCAGTGACCCTAGATGGATACATAGAATATTAGTATCAGAGGAAGCTACTTGTCACTCCAGTACAAAATGCTTCAATGCATAGAGTACGAAAGACAGAGGGAGAATGATGCTTTGCTTTAGAGGGAGTGACTGCAGAAGATCCTGAGGTTCGACATGATATGACAGGATGGACAGATCACTGATGGCTCTAGGATTTACTAAGAGTAAAGTGGATTCCAACCTTTACTTCAAGGTTGAATGCGGAAGACCAGTGATGCTCCTGTTATATGTCGATGACTTGTTCCTGACAGAAAATAGGAACTCATTAAAGTTACAAGAAGGAGACTTGTTGCCGAGTTCGAGATGAAGGACTTGGATATGATGCACTACTTTCTAGGCATGGAGGTGTGGCAGAATGTGGATGGAATCTCCCTGGGACAAGGGAAGTATGCAGTAGAGATCCTGAAGAGGTTCAGGATGATGAGCTGCAAGGCTAGGACCACACCTATGGCATCGAACCTGAAGCTATTGCATGTTGCTTCATCATATTCGGTTGATGCCACGATGTAATGTCAGATGATTTGTTCCTTTGAATACGAGACCAGATATTTGCTTTGTTGTGAACACATTGAGACGTGTTCACCTGATGATTGAAAAGCATGCATTGAGGTACCTAAAGGGTACAGTTGAGTATGGGCTCAAGTATGATACGAATCAGAAGATTAACTTGGAGGGTCATGTGGATTCGTATTGGGCAGGCAGTGTACTTCGAGGTGCTACTTCAGTATGACATCAAGTGTGATCTCTTGGTTTGGCAGGATGGAGTCCTGCATGGCGCTGAGTACAGTCGAGGAAAAAGATGTTGCCACCTGCTATTTGGAAGGTAGTATGTTTCTTTTGAAAACTACCATTTGATTTTATTAATCTGACTTGTATTTTGGTATGATGCAGAGAGGAGCAGTGAGGCTCCAGTTTCTTATCCAGATTGAGATCTCTCGAAAGAGGGAGTTCTAGAATAGCTCATGAGATAGGTTGTCTGACCATAAATCTTGGAAAAGATAGTAGGTTTCTCAGACGTAAATGGTCATGTAGGTTTTCCTCGAATGTAATCGGTCCTGGAAAAGCTCGCAGGTTATCCTTGGATGTAATTAGCCCTGATATGATTCTATGCTAGAAATGGCCAGAGTGAAGTTTGAGTACTTCAGGGAGAAGCTTGGTGTTCTCCAGATCGAGGTTCCTTCCAAGAGGAAGTGATGAGTCTGTGTGCCTTTCTAACATGGTGATAGGATTGGTTCCTTCCACGGTCAGATGTAATTGTTGTTCCTTTCTGACATGGCAACAGGATTGGTTCCTTCCATGGTCAGATATAAGTGTTGATGCCACATCTAGTATGAAAAAAGACTATCTCTGTGATGCCACATCTAGTATTAAAAAATACTATCTCTGTGATGACACATCCAGTATGAAAAAAGACTAGCTCTGTGTAGATGCCACATCTAGTATGAAAAAGGACTAGCTCTATGATGCCACATCTAGTATGAAAAAGGACTAGCTCTGTGATGACACATCTAGTATGAAAAAGGACTAGCTCTGTGTTGGTGCCACATCTAGCATGAAAAAGGGTTGGCTCTGTGATGATACATCCAGCGTGAAAAAGGGTTGGCTCTATAGAGGACTACATCCAGTATGAAAAAGGAATGGCTCTATAGATATGCATCTAGCATGAAAAAGGGCTGGCTCTGTTGATGAATACCTAAATGGAGGCTAGGCCTACATCCAGCATGAAAAAGGGATGGCTCTATAGAACTTCCTGTGACGAGAAGAATGAAGAGATAGCACAATTTTATTGAGATAGTGGAAGCAAAAATGTTGATGATGATCCAGTGATGCTCCAGATCAAGTAATGATCTAGACTTGATGATGATCCAGTGATGATCCAGACTTTATGAAGATGACTTGAATATGAAGATGACTTGATGATGATCTAGATGATACAGCGAAGAAGACTTATGCTGATAAATTATGTCGAGAGAATACCTTCCTAGTTAAGAGGGAGTGTTGATGTATTTGTAACTTCGGAATGTATTCACTGGTATATTGTACCCCGATTTTTATTCCGGGAAGTATCTATAATGTAATTGAGTCATTTCATGCCCCAATTTTTCAATCGAGAGATTCAATAATGTAAACAAGTCATGTAAAGTCATTGAGGTTAACCCTTCATTGGAAGTCAGGGCAATAGTCCCCACAATTGTGTCAAGTTTAACCCTCCTTGTTGATCGGAGGGAAAAGTACCCACAGTTGTGGGGCACCAGGGTTATTAAACTCTCCTAGAGATGTTGGCCCTAGTAAGTAATTGTTAAGTGGAGCCAACATGTTGAAGTGGATAGTAAGTGAACGAAAGAATATAAATAGAGAGTGAGCCTCTCTATTCATAATACACACACTCACTCATTGGGGCGCATGATTGAGAGAGGAGAAACTCTCTCAAGTGTGAGAGAGAGAGAACAAGCTGTGGAGATCATCTTTTCTATTTTCGGGTTTTACTGCTGCCATCGGAACTTATTCTATCTCTGAGGAAGTTGCGGGGTTTTCTCCTTTATGGTTTCCCCGAGGAAAATTCTTTGTGTCTCTTGTCTCTTATGTTTATTGTTGTGCATGTTATTCTCTCAGTTAAAGATCCTAAGATAATGCTAGATTAAATGATAAAAATATAAGATTTTCTCCATAAACCAATGCCACCTTATTTTCTTAACATTTATTATTTATGTGACCCAAATTAATGTGAATATGGTAAACTAAGGTCCATTAATTGGGTCCCATCTTTCCCTTATTACAAAATTTATGCCTCCACCTCAACCTAGGGAACTAGTAGACTGGTGAAACATTGTTTACAAGTATTCTTATTTGGATGGGGACATGACTCCTAAATTGGGTACCATGAGATAGTGTATGTATAATTACATCTATAAATAAGATTTAATGGTTATGTAATACTAAGAAATCAAGAAATACATAAAGAAATCAAGTGTAATTGTTATCAAATAGATTGCTTTTGTAAATAATGGTTAAGAGTGTTGCTAATATATGAGCGGTAAATCTCACTAATTTGTTGGTTTCCTCGGTAGAGGGGTTTCTAGGGTAATTTTTGTGTAATGTGTGAATGTTTTGTGTTTAATTGATTTATGTATAATTATGTTTAACTAGTTGCATCATATGCATAACCATTGTAATATATATTAAAACCAAAAACCTTTATCCATAAGTTAAATCACAACAATGATATAGAAACCTTAAAAGCAAAAAAAAATTTGAACCCAAAATCCAACAAGAAAATCCGACGAAATTGATTGTGTTGTCATATTTCACCTTTAAAATTACGAATTTTGATCAAATTTTTTTAATTGATACATCTCATTGTCGGATATCCGACAGCCGTCGAAAATTCGATGACTATCGACAAATAACCATCGGTATATTGTAGGATACCCGTTGATGTCATGTTGTGATTTTTTATGGAGCTTGATTTTTTAAGATTGATAATCTTCATTCAAACTCTTTATGAGAAAATGTCAAATAGTAATATTCCTGATCCAGATGAACAAAATCGGCAATTGCTTGCTAGATTGTGGGATGGACTGAAAAGAAAAGGTGATGGGAAATGTTATTGTCCATGTAGTCAATGCAGTGGATCTAAAAGGAGAAGAATAAATATCACAACATCCAAAAAACATTTTAGGGAACATGGACACGATGCGGGGGGACATTAATATCGTCCATTTGTAAGTTTTGCATTATATATGTTTTTATATTGATTGTTTTGTAAATGTATGTATTATTTTAATATTTCTTATATTAACTAATATCTATTGATGGCTTCATGTAATTATAAAGGAAATACATCCTAAGACATATCATCTAGAGGACGTGCTTTCAGAACAAGTACCGGAGGGACATGGAGCTATGAATAATGGAGAACAAGTTAATGATCATATTGATAACATAGTTGAAGATGATGGTACAAATACATTGATCCATGATACATTCAATGTAAGAATGGATGATTATGATCATGATCATGAAAATTATTACTTTGATGGTGTTCATGATTTACCTCTTCTTAATAAGGTATACGAACCCCTTTATGAGGGCTCCAACACAAATATTCTCTCTGCTATATTGTTGATAATGAACTTGAAGGTTATGAATGGTCTTTCAAACACATCAGTCACACAGATGTTAATGTATGTAATATATTCCATCACATATATATATATATATATATATATATATATGATCATGCTAAAGGTTATCATTGTTCGTCTAATAAAATTATTGTTAATTCATAATTCAAATTAATATGGTTGAAATGTGTTTCATTAATATTGTTTATATATTATATTGATTACTATATTTTTATTTTTATTTGTTGTAGCTTGATAACTGAATTTTTGTTACCACCATCAAATATTTTACCTCACACATATCGATATTTATCTGTCATCATGAAAGAAATTGGAATGCAATATGAATCAATTGATGCATGCCCTAATGACCATATTATATATTATAAACAACATGAATTTGAAATAGAATGTAAAGAATTTCATAACAGTAGATATCGAACATATCAAGTAACAAAAAAATTACCTTGCAAGGCTCTTCGTTATATTCCCATTATTCCATGTTTGCAATGACTGTTTAGGTTCAAACACATAGCACAATTTATGGATTACCATGCACATAATAGAATTCAAGATTACATTCTTCGAATGCATGTAGATGGTTCTGCATTAAATGGCCACACTTTAAGGAAGAAACTCATAATGTTACACTTTATTTGGCAGCATATGGTGTCAATCTATATGGAGTGAAGAGAACTATTTACTCGGTGTGGCCTATTTTTGTTATCAACAATAACATTCCTCCATGGTTGTCAATAAAGAGGGATAACATAATGTTGTCGATGATTATTCTATGTATGTGTCTACAATTTTATTTTTTAATATTGTAGTGGCATCTCATTTGTCGCATTTTTTGGCATAATGTCATATATATATATTTTATTTTTCTCTTGTGCATGGCTTATATTTCTAAATGGTTGTAATAATTATATATTTTATATGTTCAAATCAATCGGGTAAGTACCAAGTTAAATATATGACTGTATATATCGAACCTCTTATTGACAAGACACTAAAGTTATGGAATGGCATCACTATGTATGATGTATCTTGACCAATACGACAAAGGCAATTTCAATTCCATGCAATATTTCTTGTATGGACAATACATGATGCCCAGGGTTAACCCATTTTTTTGGTTTGTAATTATAAGTTCCACTTTAATTGCATTTATTTTTATGAATTTTTTTTTTATAGAAATAGACATTGTTTATATTAAAGAAGTAGTGGGAGAACCACTGGCACAGTTACATCAAAAGGTTTTTTCAAATGTCATACAATAGTTTCAAAATGAAAATGAGATCTACTTGTCCAAAACCTGAAAATATGCCATAGAGACAAGCCTAAAAATAAAACATAATAGTTATTAGCTAACATAGTTGCGAATGTAAACAAATAGTTACATTAAAAAAAAATTTCAAGTGATAAACAAAAGTTTCAAAATGGCAATGAGATATACTTGTCCAAAACCTAAAAGTATGCCATAGAGACAAGCCTAAACATAAAACATAACAGTTATCAGCTAACGTAGCTGCAAATGTAAACAGACTACCAGTGCTACAGACATTCAAAAAAAACTAAAACCTGGAATTAACGATTTTGGTTGTCTGAAGGATCGGGGGCGGGGACTGGAGAAGTTGGTTGGGTTGTTGGTGGATTCCTACTTTCTAGAGACAATCTATTCACCTGGAGCTGCAATCTGTCAAACCGCAACTCCAATTCAGCATGCTTGGTAATCAAGGCATGTTCTGCCTGAGTGAGGGAGGCAGAAAAGTCCTTGAAAATATATGACATGTATTCATCCACCCTTGCAAGACGATGGCCCCCTTCATCATAGAGTCTCTGCAAAAAGAAATTTTGGTCATGTACCTTTCGACGAAGCTCCCTTATTTCCAGTTCTAGACAACGATACAGGTCTTGACTTGGAGTAGCTGACTCAGAACTAGATGCCATGGAATTACCTGAGACAAAGAACAAGGAGAACTAGTTTACTAGAGTCTAACTATCCCACCAGAGCCGAGGAATAAAATAGCAAACAACCATCATCCTAGGATCCCATATTATCCTCCAATTCCTAATAAATACTCCTAAATCATTCATTGCATCTTGAATCCAACTCGAAACCTCCATGTGCTTTCCTCCTATGAATTGATGGTAGAAAGTACTTTAACAAGGAAATGCATTGCCCATGCTGAGGTCATCGCTCACCGGGAGCTTATAAACAAACTCCTAATTCGTACATTCATCTGGATAGACAGTGTAAATGCAAACCTCTTCATGCATGTTGCTACGTGTTGCTTTAATCACCAAATAGTTAGATTACCTTTCAAATTTGGATGTTGAAATTGCCGTGTGCAGAAACAACATTGAAACAGTGGAGAGTTGTTAGCTATTTCTGGAAAGATAATGTAATCATGGTTAATGCATGACAATATCGTGTGATCGGTTAATGCATGGAGTGGCGTGGTGGCAGGGGGAATAATTACAAAAAGGTGGTCACATATTCGTTTGATTATAAAGGTGGTGACATATCGCGTAGGATAAACAGCAACCAAAATGCCCCATTATTCTGACGTTTTTTTTCATTATTTTGATCACAATTGTGTCTGGAAATTGTAGTTTCTATAATTTTGGGATTTCGGTAATCACAATCACATTTCCTATACTAAATAGCAGATTTAAAAACTACCCAAATCATTAAAATCACGATTTGAGCAACCAAAAATGAATTTTCATTCGTTATTATGTTGCCTAATTCCGGCGGATTGGGGGGATTTTGGTCGTCGGGTATTCTGCTCTATGACATATTTGTTTGTCATCAGCACTGAATGGCCCACTTTGATTGTCAAATCGATAAATAATGGTGTCCCTAATCACATAGCTTAATAAAGTTGACAAGCCTTCATCAAATAGAAAGATCGAATCTATCCATACCATAATTACTTCAAATTCATAGGTGGGAACTCTGTCAGATTATTGACTTCATCATTTTTCTCTGAAAATGTAGCAAAGCTACTGAATTCGGCAATGTGAGAACAGCTGAAAATCCTGTTGAAAACTCCTTCGGATCATCTTGCATCACACATTCTAATTTGTCCTAAGGAAAGCCGACGGTTTCCATGAATGATCGAAAAAAAAAAACTGGAAAGATGGTGGTGGGAGAGCTGAGAGACTGACAGTGTTTCAGCTAAGAGATTGGTGGAGTTTCATCAAAAATTCAGCGGAAAAGCTGGTGGATTTTTGGCAAAGAGAGTTAAGATTGGCTAAGTTTCGTCAAAAATTTGGCAGAAAAGTTGGTGGAGTTTTGGCAAAAAGCGGTAAGATTGGCGGCGTTCCAGCAAAAAGTTGGTGAAATTTCGGCGGAAAAGTTGGTGGAGTTTTGGAAAAAAAGAGTAATATTAGCGAAGTTTCAACAAAAAGTTGGCGGAATTCGGTGGAAAAACTAGTGGAGTTTCATTAAAGAGCTGTAAGATTGGAGGAGTTTCAGCAAAAAGTTGGTGAAATTTTGGCGAAAAAAATGGTGGAGTTTCGGTAAAAAGCAGTAAGATTAGCAGAGTTTCAGAAGAAAAAAATTGGTGGAATTTCGATGGAAAAGATGGTGGAGTTTCGGAAAAAAGCGATAAGATTGTCGAAGTTTCAGCTGGAATAGAATTCAGTGATGCTTGAATGAAATTCAATAACCTTGTCCAAACACAGCAATTCCCCTTGTCAATCATTTCCAACAATCTGCAGAGGACCACTTATCATCTTTGCAATCGATTGGCCATTTACGACTGCTTCTTTTCTTGGTTCCTTTGCACCTGTCTTTGTACATAATTCTGACACAAAACCCATAAAGCCGACCCGTCAAAAAATTATTGAACCATTTATCAAACTGTACAAAAAAAAACATAATGAAAAATTACATGTTTATTAATATACAACTTCTTGGAAGATATGCAAAAGATTAAAGAGTTTCGGGAACATGAGGAGACCCATGTTCTTGTACCAATTGACAATTTGCATCAGAAGAAACATGAGAATAAAATGCATCCTTTGAGAGCAGCTTATGGTAGATTCGCAATCGATGACCATTGGCAAATAGTGGTATATGGTGTTCATCAATTGTGGTCAATCGCACAGTTTCGTTATCAAATATTGTGTCCACTATGTATGGTCCCAACCATCTGGTGCGCAACTTCCCTTTAAAAAAAAAATTGAACTATGATTAATATAATAAGGCTCGGTCCCCTTCATGGAGCATCTTTTTTTGAATAAACCTATCATGCCAGTTGGAGCGTTGTTGTTGAATCACTGAAGTATGATGTATAGCAGCCACTCATTTCTCATCGAGCTCATTCAATTTATTCAAATGGTCCTTTTGGGCTTATGTTAAATCCATGTTTGCTTCTAAAGTGGTTCTCAAAGTTTTAATCTCAAATTCAACAGGGAAGACAATATTTTTTCTGTACACTAATTCATAAGGAGAGAACCTTGTGGTATTACACCATGTAGTTCAATATGCCCATAGTGCTTCAGGAAGACTTTCATCGCAGTCCCTACGATGAATCCTTATAGTTTTTGTAAGAATAGATTCAATCACTTTATTTGTACTTTCAACTTGACCATTGGCCTGTAGATGATATGGTGAAGTTATCCTATGTTGGATATGATATATCTGCAAGAGAGCTTCAATTTTGCGAGATACAAAGTGTGGTCCCCCATATGTGACTATTTCCTTGGGCACCCCAAAGCGAGTGAATATTTCTTCAAACATGAAATCCACAACAGCTTGATCAGTAGCTCTCACCAGGGTTATGGCATCCACACATTTAGTTATGTAGTCTATGCAAACCAGAATGTAAAAAAAAAATTTGAAGGAGGGTTAATAAGCCCTACAAAATCCAAGTCCCATCTATCGAAAGGTTCAACCACCAATTGCGGTTGAAGTGGCATCTCATCCAATCTATTAGGCTGACCCATCCTTTGGAAACTATCATGGGCTTGTAGTTCCTAATGTGTGTCTCCACAAGTGTTTTAGCTTGTGTTTTAGCATCATCGAGAATGGGGATTGTTGTACCGATTGGTATTTCCACCCGTTCAAGGATTGTTTCTTCAGTCATAGGGGATGGAACATCCTCGACGAAAATGGGTTCCACCACCCTCCCAGAGCGTAAATGTAATTCATTACATGGGATAGGGGTGATAGAATAAGTTGGCATGTTAAATGGTTCAATTTGTTGCACTTCCTTATTTTTGGGGTTAGGACTCGGTTGAGCAGGAAGCTGAGGTCGTAATGGTACGTTAATTGGTGCCGGGTTAGCAAGGAGTTGTAACTATGGCAGCTGAAACTGTGGGTGAGGAAACTGATTCTATGGGCAAGGATTTCTCTAGTTTTGGGACCAATGAGTTGGATTATTTGGTTGTGATGACCATGACATCCATCATGTAGGATATTGCATTGTCAATGTAGTGGATGGGTGCATGGTTAAATTGTGCTTGATGTTGATGTAATTGTAACTTCGAAATGTATTCATCCATATATCTTATGTATTATACCCCGATGTTTATTCTGGGATGTGTCTGAAATGTAATTGAGTCATGTCATACCCCAATGTTTATTCCACGAAGTTTCTATAATGTAAACAAGTCATGTCAAGTCATTGTGAGTAACCCTCCTATTGGTCAAGGGTTAAAGTCCCCACAGTTGTGGGGCCCTAGGGTTATTATACTATCCTATAGAATTTGACCCTAGGAAATTCATTGTAAGTCGGAGCAATAGTCCCCACCATTGTGTTAAGGATAAACGTCCTTGTTGGTCGGAGGAGGCAAAGTCCCCACAAGTTGTGAGGCACTAGGGTTATTAGACACTCCTAGATATGTCGGCTCTAATAAGTAATTGTTAAGTGAGGTCGACATGTTGGAGTGGGTTTCAAGTGAATGAAAGAATATAAATAGAGAGTTATCCTCTCTATTTATCACACACACACTCATTCATTGGGGCACATGAGTGAGAGGAGAAGTTGTTGGGACAAGAGAGAGACTACTACTGTCAGGAGATCATCTTTATGTTTTTGGGTTTTACCTTTGGTACTGATTCTATCTCTGAGGAAGTTGCGGGGTTTTATCCTTTATGTTTTCCCTGAGGAAAAATCTTTATGTCTCTTGTCTCTTGTGGTTTATTGTTGTGCATGTTATTCTCTCAGTTAAAGATCCTAAGATCATAATGCTATCTTGAATGATAAAAATCTAACATGGTATCAGAGCTAACCTGAGAAGAAGACGTTGTGTAGCTACAGAACCTAGGGATTCTTAATTTTTGGTTGTCTCTCTCTACAATTCATCATCAAATGTATGCTAGCCTGACTCTCCATTGAATGGTGCATCTTTCTGTCGAAGCGGAATTCAATTCCGAGCATTTTTAGTTTTCGGTGCGGGAAATTAGGGCTTTCTACATAAGAGGATTGTTTTAGTGAGCCCAGCATAGGATTTCTCTCCTCATCAAAATCAAAGTTTAGATACCTGGATCAAGATTTTTGGTTGGGTGAAACTCAAGGAAATTCAAACCCTAATTTGACCCCGAGCTGGAAAAACCCTAAAATACTAAAACTGATAAGTTTTGTTACATTCACTATATCTCGGGATTGGCAATGTCTCAAGAGTGTAAAATTGCATAGGATGAATATAAAATATTTATTTACACTATGTCCAAAATTCAGCCTCATAGTTGCTATATTCTGGGAGATATGATCCCTCCACGTTAGGGTTCCAGCCACTTCTAGAATTCATCCCTAAACAGGACACCTGGGGAGAATTGCTATATCTTGGGCTAAAAATATCCAAATGAAATTTCTGAAGATTTTCTAGAAAGGTTATAGAATTTACTTTATATGGTCTGATATTTAGACCCAAAATATGAAACAGTGACATGTGGCAGTCCGTACAACTTCATTGTGATGAACAGTCCTATAACAGGTCACCTTGGGAAAATGATCATAAGTACCAATTGGTGAAACCAATTCTGATGAAACCTATGGTGTTGGAATAGGGATAGGTGAGGATACCACAATTATAATTTTTATACATAGAGGAATATTAATTTCATTGATACCACAGAAACAGTAACAGGAATTTCTGCAGAAGAAATTGAAAAACTGGGGCTTCCTGTTCTGGGAGCTTCCCTCCACTGTTTTCAGAAAAGGAGTACATTTGACAGCTAAAATCGAAGAGATATATCTTTCTATCCAATCAGATCTAAAAGATTCCAAGTTTTGAAAATTAGGGTTTCTCTGACAAACCCTAGATTAGCCAGCTCCGGAACCAGGTCGGACACCTCAAATCGGTAAGATCTAATCTTTTGTTATTTGCATTTGAGGTTCTCATTTCAAAGTGATATATCACATTAGCTTGATGATAAGCTTGGTGAAGTTGATGAATTCCAAGAATGGAAGTATTTGATCTCTCTGAAGAAAATGAATTGGACAACTACATGAGTAGAGAGGTTCCAGTTCCAGAGGGAGATGAGGCTAAAAGCCTTACACCAGAAGAACTTGGTCAAGGCCAAGAAGATCATTGTTGATTCAATCATGGACCACATTGTACCACAAGTGTATTCCCTAAAGACACTGAAGATGTTGGATTCCTTGACCAAGCTATTTGAAGGGAAGAACATAAATTAGAATATGACTTTGAGAAAATAGTTGAAGAATGTGAAGATCCAGAATGCAGAGACCATACATACATACTTTACGGGGTCTCTCAAATCAGAGAACAACTTGAAGCAGTAAAAGAAGAAGTGGAGAAGGTAGAAATGGTGATAACCACCTTGAATGGCCTCCCAGGATCATGGGATTCATTCATTCGAAGAATTTGTGCTAGAAGGAAGTGATTACTTTCAACAGACTCTGGGAAGAGCACACACAAGAAGAAGCTCAACTAATAATAAGAGAAAAGAATATGGGAGCAACTGAAGATCAAGCTCTCACCATCCAAAGAAGATCCCTCAAGCAATGAGGAATACGAAGAACTCAACTCTTGAAGAACTCCTTATCCATCTTAGCATTTGGATAAGAAGCGATGCTATTAAGAATGAAGAAGACGATGAAGCTAAAGGCTCAAGAAGGATTCTACCCACGAAATAAATAAAGATAAAATTGTCATTTTATGATATTGTTTTGTTATGCATTTGTTTATATTCAGTTAATGTATTATGCATGATAGAATGTTTGCATTAATGACAGTATACTACTAATATGCATGTGATGGGTAAGTAGCTCATGGTGCTATACAACTCTCCATTGCTACTTATCTAGAATCAAACCTCTTTGCTGACATATTGGATTAGTGCACAATCTCAATGTTGTCCTGGTAGAGATGGAAGGCATCTATAAAAGTTTCCATGAGATATGGATGAATGTTGTATTGGCTAAAGTAGTTGCATGATCATATATTTATGCATAAGAACTTGACAATATTCCTTATGAAATGTTTCTAACCATACAAATGCATTTGACTTGTAGGAAAGATCGCATACATAATCGCCTACAAGCAAAGAAGGATGAGACTTGTTCCAAAGAACAAGTGACAACAGTTCAAGATGAAAAACAATATGACGGATGCAGCGACATCATTGATGCAGAACCTTCCAAGAAGAAAGGGAAGAGAAATTCAAGAAGAATGATGTCTAGGATGCAGTATCGATACATGAAGAGAAGGTCATAGCTCCATCATGTAGTAGATGGAAACATCATGGGATACAAGGCAAGATTTGTACCACGAGGCATAGACTACGAAGAGACATTTGTAGCCACTGGAAGTGAAGTCACATGACAAGCAGAATCATGTGTGCAAATGAAAGAAGGTCATGTATGAGCTCAGAAGACATCCATGGGATAACACATACATGAGGAACTTGATGAAGATCTGAACCTTTGCTACAAGTTTGATAAAGGATGACAAGCTCACAGATGGGTGTGAGAAGAACTCTTTCAAATATAGAGGATCTTGGTATCCAGTTACCCTAGATGGATACATAAAATATTAGTAGTAGAGGAAGCTACTTGTCACTCCAGTACATAATGTTTCAGTGCATAGAGTACGGAATACAGAAGGAGTATGATGCTCCGCTTCAGAGGGAGTGACTGCAAAAGATCCTGAGGTTCGACATGGTACGACAGGATGGATAGATTACTGATGACTCTAGGCCTTACTGAGAGTAAATCGGATTCCAACCTTTGCTTCAAGGTTGAAAGTGGAAGACCAGTGATGCTCCTGTTATGTGTCGATGCACTATTTTCTAGGCATGGAGGTGTGGCAGAATGTAGATGGAATCTTCCTCGAATAAGGGAAGTATGCAGTAGAGATCCTGAAGAGGTTCGGGATGATGGACTGCAAGGCCATGACCACACTTATGGCATCAAACATGAAGCTATTGAGTGATGCTTCATCAGAGACGGTTGATGCTATGATGTATCGTCAGATGATTGGATCCTTGATGTATCTGATGAACATGAGACCAGATATTTGCTTTACTGTGAACACCTTTAGCCAGTTCTTGACAGATCTGAGACATGTTCACTTGATTTCTGCAAAGCATATTCTAAGGTACCTCGGGGGTACAATTGATTATGGGCTCAAGTATGAGGAGAATCAGAAGATTAACCTGGAAGGTTATGTTGATTCAAATTGGGTAGGCAATGCCATCGATAGGAAGAGCACTTCAGGGTGTTTCTTCAGTATGGGATCATGTGTGATCTCTTGGTTTAGTAGGAAGCAATCCTGTGTGGCACTGAGTACAACTGAACCAGAGTATGTCGCAGCTTGTTCAGCTAGTTGTGAGGAATTATGGCTGCGAAAGCTACTGTTTGATTTATTTGATCTCTAGATGGATGCTACTTGTATACATTGTGACAACCAAAGTTGCCTGAAGTTTTCAGAGAATCCATTGTTCCATGACAAGTCGAAGCATATCGAGATCAAGTATCACTATATCAGGGATATGGTGCAGAAGGGAGTAGTGAAGCTCCAGTATGTTGCAACGGAGGAACAGATAGCTGATGTGTTAACAAAGCCATTGGCTAGGGTGAATATCGAGTACTTCAGGGAGAAGCTTGATGTTCTCCAAATCAAGGTTTCCTCCAAGGGGAAATGATGAGACCTAGAGCCATTCTGACATGGTCAGAGGATTGGTTCCTTCCATGGTCAAATGTAAGGGCTGATCCATTCTGTCATGGTGAGAGGATTGGTTCCTTCCATGTCATATGTGAGTGCTGAGCCATTCTGATGTGACTGTAGGACTGGTTCCTACATTATCAAAAGTAAGCATTGAATGCCATTCTTAGAATGGAGGCACCTGGTCAGTTACCAGGTAGCTCAGTCTGGGACTAGGGGCCATTCTGATATGACTATAGGATTGGTTCCTACATGATCAGATGTGAGTGCAATCCCTTCTGACATTGGTTGTCAGATGTAAGTGCAGATCCCTTTTGGCATGAAGGATTGGTTCCTTGCATGGTCAAATATAAGTTTTGAGCCTTTCTGACATTGGTTGTCAAATGTAAGTGCAGAGCCTTTCGGCATGGAGGATTGGTTCCTCGCATGGCTGAGTGTAAGTGTTGAGCCTTTCCGACATTGGTTGATAGATGTGAGTACTGGGCCTTTCTAACAGGGTTGTGGGAGGTGTTCCCACATGGTCAGATGTGAGTGTTGGGTGTGCCTTTCTGATATGACTATAGGATTGGTTCCTACATGATCAGATATAAGTGTTGGGAAGTCCATTCTGACTTTGGGTCAGATATAAGCACTGAAGAATACCTACATGGAGGCTAGGCCTACAACTAGCATGAAAAAGGGTTGGCTCTATAGAACTTCCTATGACGAGAAGAATCATGAGATAGCACCCATGATGATGATCCAACAATGATGATCCAGTGATGATGATCCAGATCCAGTGATGATGACCCAAATCCAGATGAAGATGACTTGAAGATGAAGATGACAACAACTTGACGATGATTCAGATGATACCGAGAAGAAGACTTGTGCTGTTAATTGTGTCGAGAAAATACCTTCCTGGTTAAGAGGGAGTGTTGATGTAATTGTAACTTTGAAATGTATTCATCCGTATATCTTATGTATTGTACCCCGGTGTTTATTCTAGGATGTGTCTGTAATGTAATTGAGTCATGTCATACCCCGATGTTTATTCTGGGAATTTTCTATAATGTAAACAAGTCATGTCAAGTCATTGTAAACAATTCATGTCAAGTCATGACAAGTTGTGGGGCACTAGGGTTATTAGACACTCCTAGAGATGTCGGCTCTAGTAAGTAATTGTTAAGAGAGGCCAACATGTTGGAGTGGGTTAATTCAAGTGAAATAAAGAATATAAATAGAGAGTGAGCCTCTCTATTTATCACACACACACACACTCATTGGGGCGCATGAGTGAGAGGAGAAGTTGTTGGGACAAGAGAGAGACTACTACTGTCGAGAGATCATCTTTATGTTTTCGGGTTTTACTTTTGGTGCTGATTCTATATTTGAGGAAGTTGTGGGGTTTTCTCCTTTATGGTTTCCCTAAGGAAAATTCTTTGTGTCTCTTGTCTCTTGTGTTTTATTGTTGTGCATGTTATTCTCTCAGTTAAAGATCCTAAGATCATAATGCTAGCTTGAATGATAAAAATATAACACTTGCTTGAACTGAAAGTTGGCATGGTTATACTAGAGGCACCCATTAACATTGTGGGAGGGCTTCTAGACTCAAACATGATTGACACTAACAATTCGAGCATCAAAAATCATACCTATAGATTAACTAATGTGTTGCACGGGGACAACGTTGAAATTTTTTAAAATTGTTCTTGCATGGACTAAAATTTGGCATGGTTAGAATAGACGCATGCATTGACGTTGTCGAACGGTTTCCGAACTCAAACATGATTAACACTAACAATTCGCGCATCAAAACCCACACCTATATATTAATTAATGTGTTGCACTGGACCAACATAAAAAATTTAAATTTGTGCTTGCAGTGCTTATTTAATAAACAATCCATTAATACACTTTTGTAATTGTTCTAGATTTTGGAAAGTAATTATGTAATAATTTGATGCTAGATTCCAAATATGAGAGAGATATATATGCATAAACTCATTGTCAGCACCCCCATTAAAACTATGCACAAGAATATTGAATCGCTTCTCTCTAGTTTTTGTTTATAACAATAAATCTTGTAGAATAAGTTTTGGAAGGTTAAGTTTTTAGGCATAGTTGGCCTTGTAGCATAAAGCAAAGTGACAAATGTAATAAGGCGGTTATTTTGCCTATTTTTAGCACAGAAGTAGTTATCATCTCAAGGATCATATTTTCTATTTAAGCAACATTTTGCAATGTATCAAGGGTTGGAACCCGTGAGAAAAATAGAGTATTGTAAGAGAGTTCTAAATATCAATAAAAATTTCGAAGCCAAGCAGATGTTTTTACGAAGATTCTTGTGTTATTTACTTTGCAGTCTGTACTTTCTCTTCTCTATGTGAATATGTTTCCTATTTACCTTTCCATTTTGTTATCTTTTTCATGCTTGAATGAGTCTATATTGGGTTAGAATTCATAATCATATGTTTTGCTCCTTTGCTTTCAAGTATTCACAAACCTTTTCTACTAAAGTTAATATTGGATTCATCCTTGTTAGATGGCCATATTAATGGATTGTCTCTTAATTCCTCTATGGCACCAAACAATCAGCATTTTGATTCTAAAGAAGTAGCTACCCTTCCTCTATTTAAAATTCCATTGCAAAATAATTCTCATTATTTGTTATCATATATGACTCCATGCCCAATGAGCACTAGTTTTAGCCACAGTTACTATTAAGTTTTATTTATTTTCAAACATTTCTAGCCTTGAGTTTATTATTTGAGAGATCCCTCTCTAGAAGTAAAGAAGCCAGCTTTCCTCCTAAAGCTTGGTTTTTTGGTTACCTTGGGATTATCCTTTCACAACCAATGGTAAATTCTGAGTGCTAACATCTTGGCGTCATTTTCGGGGAACAAGAGTTCAAATCTTCCCTGGGAAGAACGACAGTGATTTTCAAGAAAACAGAATTTATGTCGGAAAACAGAAGCTTTTGCATTCAAAGGCAATTGTGTTTTTTCCCTGGCAACTCCACATTGATTTTCAAGAAGGTGATCTAAAGACGTCATCCTCGCTTTCAGGAAAGCCCATACAAGAAGTAACCCTAATTCTAAAACTTTGCATAGTGTGGAAGATCCATAAAGTAGTATTAGGAAAAGAAGAGGAAAAGAACTAATAGGTACTTCTCAAATTGAAAGATCTTTCCCTCAAACCCAAGAATAATTCCTTATTTTTCAATATTTTGAATTGGAAACAAAGTTTGAACAATCTTTCATAAGGTCTACGTCAGAATCAGATTTGAAACAAGTTGAAATCAGTCCAAACTACCTTCAATCTTAATTGTTAGATTCACTTTGGAAAAATATTCAAAATACTATAAAGACATAAGAAAGAAATCCTCTAATCCAAACTTCTTAGCCCCAGATCCCAAGTATTGTTCAAAATCCCCCTGTTGTTCATAAACCTCCTAGAGATATGGCTGATAGGTTTGCTCCTTTGGATTTTCTTGCTATGTTGCATGATTTTCCCTAGAACTACTCTGAGAGAATATCATTATTTGATGCAAAGGGAAATTTCACAACTAGATAGCATGTGGATAGATTTGATGATTTCATTGATTTGGAAGAAGTGGATTATGATAATGCTAAGATGAGATTATTTGCACAAATTTTATCTGAGGAAGCTAAAAGATGGTTTAAATATCTTCCTGCAAGGTCTATTCTCACTTTTGAAGCTTTTCAAACTCTGTTTTTGGATAGATGGGAATATAAAAAGAGTCTTTTACAATTTTTGGCTCAATATAACAATTTAAAGAAAGGGATTTTTGAGTTGGTACATGAATTTCCCAACAGATTTATGAGAGTTTATAATTCTATACCAACTGATATAAAACCCAGAGTAGGAGCTGCAAAATTACACTATGCTCATGCATTTGATAATGTTTTTTCTTTATTGTTAAGAGAGAGAAAATATGTTGATTTTCCTACAATGTTTAAAGATGCTTTGGAGGTAGAGACTAATTTAATGGCTTCTGGGAAGATGAAACAAAGAGTGGAGGTATACATGAGAAGAACTAGGGAGGATAATTAGGATTCAATGTCCTCATCCACTGATGCCCAGTTTGATATAATGATGAAAATAATGGAGAGGTTAATGGACATATTAGCTTTGGATAACAGAACTCCAAATAGAGAGAAGCCTAAGCCACAAATTAGGAATCCAAACTTCAGAATACCTCCTCCTCCACCTCAAATTAGGCAGAGAGACCAAATAAATCCCAGAAATGTTGAAGATCAAAAAATAAGACCTCCATTCCCATAAAATTATGTTGATGAGGAAGACGAGAATGATCCACTAGATAATTAGATACATCATTTTGATGATTTAGACTCTGAAATTTATCTCATAGAGGAGGAGCACAACTTGTTTAGTCAAGAGGATGATTATAATACACTTGAGGTAGAAACAGAGTAATACCAGAGAGGATATCAAAATGCTATTGATGATTTCCAGAGAAAGTTGAATTTGAGAAATAGAGATGTAATCATAAATAAAGGCCCACTTCAAATCAGCCTTCTAATAGTCAGCAAAATACAAAATACAAAAAAAAAATGTACATAAAGTGCCTGAAAATAAAAAAGAAGCATGGAAAGACAATAAAAAAGAAATGTCAAAGGAGAATAAACAATATTTTTCAGTTGAAAATGATAAGATAGTTTCCTCTTTCAGTTTGCAAAGTGAATTTTATAAAATATAGATTTCCATCCCTTTTAGTGAATTGTTAAGAAATAATTAATGTAGAGAGAAGATAACCAAAATGGTTAAGATGGATGGAGAATTCCAGTCAGACACATTAGAATTGACATATGATTCCCCAACAATAGTTCTTGGTCCTAGAATTGAAGACACATATGAAGAGGATGTTCCACCATTTTATGTAATCTTGAATGTTCATGACATGACTTTACATAATGATATGCTAGATTCTAGTGCATCACACAATTTAATGACAAGAGTAGTGGTTGAAAGTCTAGGATTGGAGATTACAAGGCCCTACAAAGACTTGTTTTCTTTTGATTCTAGGAAAGTAAGATGTTTGGGGTTTATTAAAGATATGGTAGTAACTCTTGCACAGATTCCTTCCAAGAGAATTATCATAGATGTTGTAGTGGTTGATATTCCTCCTAAATTTGGTAGGTTGTTGTCAAGATCTTGGACATCAAATCTCAAAGGAACATTGCAGATGGACATGTCCTATGAAACTATTCCTTTGTTTGGAGAGCATAAGATATTGTACAGACAAAAAAGATTAGCATATGTGATTAGTAAACAAGAAAAACCAAACAACCATCCCATATATGTTGTGGATGTTGATATGGGTTATTCAATCTTTTTCAATGATTCCCATATTGAACCAGACTTGCATGTGGTAACTGGGCTAAAAGAAGACAAGAATTTTCTAAGATGAAGTAAGCATTACATCAAAAGAAAAATGAGAAAGGGGTATTGATGATGTATTCATATGGATCAATTAGCAAGGAGGGAGTTGGGGTAAGTATTTGGATTATTCTCCAAACAGATACTTTAAGGTTTATTCTTTCAAACTGAAATTTGAATGTACCAATAATGTAGCAGAGTGTGAGGCTTTGATGTTAGCAATAATGCTTTAAAGATTTAAAGGTAAAAAGAATAGATATATTTGGAGATTCAGAATTACTGGTAAATCAAGTAAATAACAGCTATTAAACAAAACATCCCAAAATGAGAACTTAGAGAAATGATGGGACATGTTGGGAAACTTCTTCACTGAACACAGAGTTATGGTGATTCCTAGAATGAAAAACCAGATAGTTGATTCTCTTGCCACTACTGCTGGAAACTTTAAAATGCCTATATATTCCAAGAATAGATATAAAATAGAGACTGTAAATAGACCTACCATCCCTGACAAATCCAAATATTGGCAAGTGTTTGAATATGATCTACAGATAAAGAGCTTTCTGGAGTTGTCGGAAGAATTTGTAAATACACATATTGATGCAGAAGATCAAAACTCAGAAAATTTCCAAAATGATGAAAAGTTTGCAGAAGAAGATGTTGAACAGGAAATTTTGAAGAACGTGATTGGAGATAAGGACATAATTCAATTGAAAAGTAATTACATTCCAAAGGGCCTTATTCCTCTAGAGAAATTATTTGATCAGAATGATGTGGCTAAATATCCAAAAGTTCAGCCCAATGAGAAGGATATTCAAGATCAAAATATTGGGACTGAAGATTATCCGAAAATAGTGAAACTGCCAAGAAACTAATTGTCTGTAGAAGAAAAGGAGAAATATATTAGCCTAACGAAAAACTACATTTATATTTTTGCTTGGAGCTATGAGGATTTGAAAGAATATAATACCTCCATCATACAACATACTATCCCTATCAGACCTGGAGAAAAACATTTCAGACAAAAGCTAAGAAGAATAAATCAAATGCTCTTACCTTTAATTAAAAAAGAAGTGAGAAAGTTATTTAATGTGAAAATCATTGTAACTCTCATATTTTCAATATGGGTAGCTAACCTAGTACCGGTTAGAAAGAAGAATGGAGAAACCAGATTGTGTGTGGAATTCATAAACTTGAATAAAGTGTCATTGAAAGATAATTATCCTTTTCCCAAGATGGATCACATACTGCAGAAAGTTGTTGGAGCTGAAAGATTTTATACTATGAATGGTTTTTATGGGTACAACCAGATAAAATTTATTCTTGAATATCAAGAGAAGACAACTTTCACTACACCATGGGGGACTTTCATGTATGCCAAAATTCCTATTGGGTTAATGAATGAAGGAGCTAATTTTCAGAGGGCCATGGACATAGCTTTTGCTAAAGAAAGGGATAATTTTGTTGTAATTTATATGGATTATACCACATTTTATTCTAAATCTGACAGGGACCGCATAAAGCATTTGGAGAAGGTCTTTCTGAAGTGTAGGAGATATGGTATTTCTCTTAATCCCAGAAATTCAAATTTTTCTATGAAAGAGGGGAAATATTAGGTCATATTATTTCGAAAGGTGGAATTAGGATTGATCCAGATAGAGTAAAGGCTATTATGAAGGTAGAGGAACCTAGGAACAAGAAGGAGGTACAATCATTCATTGGTCATGTAAATTTCTTGAGGATTTTTATCCCTAGCTTTGCAAAAATATTGAGGAATATTACAAATATATTGAAAAAGGATAGTGAAATTAAATGGACTATAGAAGCTAGGAAGTCTTTTAATGATATCAAAAAGGAAATCATAGAGGCCCCTATTTTAGTGAGTCTTGATTTTTCAAAGGATTTTATGATTTTCTCTTATGCCTTTGAACATACAATAGCAAGAGCTTTATTGCAAAAGAATTCACAAAATTTTGAACAACCCATTTCTTTCTTTAGCAAGGTGCTAAGAGATGGGGAGTTAAAATATGACATTATGGAGAAGCATACTTATGCCTTGATAAAGTCCTTGAAATATTTCAAAGTATATATTTTACATTCCCATATTATAGATCATGTACCCAGCAATGTAGTAAAGAATATTCTTACTCAGCCTGACCCAAAAGGAAAAAGAGCAAAATGGATTGCAGTTCTGCTGGAGTATGATTTGGAGATCAAGCCCACCAAGTTGGTGAAAGGACATGGACTTCCTAAGCTGATGACTGATTCAAATTGTAAATCCTTATAGTTGAATTTCTTATCCACTCATTCTAATCATTTGGACTCAGGATTGTAGGTAATTGCATATTTCACTTTATCTCCATTGTGCAGTGATATTGTCTATGTTTTGCAGAACTTACAAGCACCTCCAAGATTGAGTAAAACAGGGGCTAGATCAGTGAAATTAAAAACAGAAAATTTTGTATCATGAACCAATATCTATATTGGAAAGACCCGAGAGGAATTTTGTTGAATTGTTTTTTGGAGAATGAATCCCAACAAGGCATGAAGGAGTTTCATCAGGGAGTCTCTAGAGGGCATCACTCTTGGAAGTAACTACAAACAAATTTTTGAGGGCTGGATTATATTGTCCTTTCATGTTTTTTGATATATACAAGGAGATCACAACCTATCATCAGTGTCAGATATTTGATGGGAAAATAAAGTTAGTGCCATTACCATTTTATCTCATTTCAGTAGAAGCACCTTTTTAACACTGGGGGTTATATTTCATTGGAGAAATTAACCCAAACTCTTATGGCCAGCACAAATGGATCCTGACTACAACTGCCTATTTTACAAAGTGGATTGAAGCTATACCTACCAAGATGGAAACTGATGTTGTTAGCATGGACTTCCTAGAAAATAACATTTTTTCAAGGTTTGGATGTCCCAAGAGAATTGTGATCGATAATGCACATGCTTTTAAATCTAAGAAGATGATTAGTTTTTGTCATAAATATCATATCAGTTTGAATCACTCTACTCCATACTATCCTCAAGGAAATGGTCTTGTAGAGTATTCTAATAAGAGTTTGGTAAGTATAATTAAGAAGTTGTTGGAATATAATAAGAGAGCCTGGCACACCAAGTTAAAGTATGCTTTGTGGGCAAATAGAATCAGTACAAAAAGGGCTATTGGTATGTCACCTTTCCAGCTGTTATATGGAGCAGAAGTGATATATCCAGTATCTTTGGGTTTGACTGTGATGAAGATGCTACAACAATAGGAGGAAGATCCAAATCATATGCAGAGGAGGATCAATCATATCATTGAATTAAATGAAGTAAGGGACAGGGCTTATGATAAGGTACATGTACATCAGGAGAAAATGAAGAAGACCTTTGACAGGAGGGTTAAAGAAGAGCAGTTTCAGGTTGATGATCTATTTTTAAAATGGGGTTCACCTAAAGAAGGAAAACATGGAAAGTTTGATCATATGTGGAGAGGGTCATATATCATTGCTACCTTTAGAGGAGATAATTCATTCATTCTGCAACATCAAGATGGGGTTCAACTAAAAGGGGGTACTGTAAATGGAAGATTTCTGAAACATTATTTATCTTGAATTTGAAGGTATTTTTGTATTTTAGTGTATATATTTATTTAATTTGGAAGATCAGTATAGATGGCGAGCTGAAATATTTGAAGCCCAGAGAGAAGGCCCTAAGATCTGGAGGGGTTGCCATTTTTCTTTTATTTTATATACAGAACAATAAAAAGATATTTGAAATTAAAAATAAAATATAAAAAAATTGTATAGCGAAATAAAATTGGTAATGGTCTGTGAGTTCTATGCTACCCCGCAGGGAGGATAGCATCCCCAGTTGGAACAAGATGCTAGAATTTTTTTTGTTAGCAATCTATTATAACTAGATTTTGTTCTTAGTTTATCTGATCTTTTTGTCCTAATTTTCAACCTTTAGTTTATTATGATTTTACATTTTATGTTGGTTTTAAGAATTTTCTTACAATCAGTAGTTTTTGTTGGATTTTATGCTTTTAATGGTTGAATTATTTCATTATTTTAGTCTTAAGGTTTTCCTTATGGGCTTATTAGTTAATATGTACATCTTCAAACTTTCAAAAGCTTATAATAAAAGTTCATTTCAAGTATGATGCTCTATTACTAACCCTTCCTTTAAAATCATTGGTTAAAATTATGCAAAAGAGGATTCATGTAGCGCAGGAGTGAAGGTTAAAGAACGGTAGCACTACAAGAATCTCGTTTTGTGAAATCATGGCAAATAATGGTGTTGCTGAGTAATTGAAAGAAGAAGGACTCATTTTAAACCTATGAGGAAGGAGTGATACGTGTATAGAGCTCAGTAATCATTGTGACACATGTATGAAAGGAATAAAGGGGTTTGAAGGAGGATCATGGCTGTAGGAAGCTGAATTAGTGAAATCCCTTGAACACATAAGATTGTGTAGCTTCAAAACCCATTAATGATAACAACAATTGAATGAGCAGTTGCCAGCATTATTGAATATCGTGTGCTCACCTGTCATTTTTTAATTTGACAAAATTATTGAAGGAATTGGGGGTAGTCGTGGTCGTTGAAGAGAGAACTTTGGAAGTCTACTAGACACATATGAAAACATGAGAGTGCATGTTCAGTAGTTTAGATCATCATCGTGACAAGTGTGCAACCAGATAGAGAAATTGTTAATTCAATCGTGATTTGCTCTGATAGAGGTTAGTTTGTAGGGGCAATTTAAAAAATTATGGATTTGTTGTCCTGATTTTACTCAGCTATCAGTTTCATTGCTATAGTGAAGCATTTTTGAAATATTTTCAACTGTTTTGGAAAGAAATTCACAGGTTAGGGTTTCACAGCAAAAATGAAAAAGAGTGGTAAAACAAATAGGGTTGAGCCCATGGATACTAGCTAGGTAGAAGAGTTTCCTGAGTGTGCAGCAATTTTTCAAACGACTGGTTGGTTTGATTTTTTCCAGAAAATTAATGGTTTCAACCTAGAATTGTCATACAGATTTGCACAAGGTGTTGATAAGAACATTGTTTCATTTGAAACCCTCAAATTTGAACTCACCAGAGAGTTAATTGAAGAAGCCACAGGTATAGCAGGTGAAGGAGAATTTTGGTTTAAGAAGATACCTTTTACTGTCAATTCAAGAGATTTCTTATTGCTAGAGTTTGGAATGCTGGAATGGGGCAAGGGTGTTCAGTTACATAAATTAAAGCCTGAATGGAGAGAGGTTATCATAATTTTACAGAGTTACATCAACTGCGAAGGCATATTTGCCTTAGTTTTCAAGTATCAAATTAGATTCCTCCAACATCTAAATCAAGAGTCCAAAATGAATTTACCCTTTTTCTTTCTGAAGAGCCTGCAAAAAATGTCAGATAGAGTAAAAGGGCATAAATATCACACTTGGCAATCTATTTCTCACCATGGACTTATAAAATTGATTACTAACATAGTTCTTCAGAAAAAAGGTAGAACCTGGGAACACTTTGTGTTTTGTTCAGGTATTCATACTCAACAAGAAGGTCAACCCAAGAAGAGGCAAATGAACAAACAACATTGCCTTGCTAAAAGATTAAAAAGAGAAATAGTTGAGGAGCTGGAGAAAGAAAGTATTCAAGAAGAAGATTCAGTTCAGAAATTCGAAGACTCTGTGTATGAAGAGAGCAGAGGAGAAATCAATGAAAATCAAGAGCAATTTTCAGATAATATAGAAGAAAGTCATAGAGTTTGTACAAAGCAAGAAGAGGGTAAGAGTTCTTTAGAACATAATCAAAATATCACAGATGTACAAGAAAATATAATGGAGTTTTCTGTTACAGACAATTTGAAAGCTGATAACCCACAAAGTCCAGATGAAAAAACTAAAGAATAGTCATTTGCAGCAGGATTGAAATGTGAGATGGTACAACTTTCAGCTGTTAACTATCAAGGCAAATCATTAGTAATGCTAGGAGGAGCAGAAACAAGATGGAGACCTAAAACAAGAGCAAAAAACAAATTAAGGCTTGGCATGAAAAAGATTTTAAATCCAAAGTTTGCTAAAGAGAAGGTAACTGTAATTGAAGACTCATCATCTAAAGAAGACTTGGAGGATGAAGAAGGCCTAGATTCAAAGCTGGTTCAGAGTAAGAAGGAACATTTAGTAACTCTAAAGTCATCACCAGACAAAGAAAAGGATGCAGAGCAACAAAAGGTTTGCAGTACTGAAAAAGATAGGCCTCTAGAAGTTCCTGTAGAGGAATCATATAAAGAAGAGGAAGATGATGATTTGATTTTCAGGAAAATTAACATTCCATGGTTATCAGAAAAGACCTCCTCATTAAAACAGGGACTATACATAGATTATGAAGTTGAGAATATACAGAAAACAGTGAAGCAGTGCAAGTATCAAATCAGTTTTCTGAGTGAAACAAATGAAGGTTTAGTCATGACTAATAGAAGGTTAAGGGAGGAATTAAATGACATAAACACTCATTATCAAGAGTTAATTTCTATTTCAAAGGAATCTCTAAGAAGAAAGAAGCAGATTCAAAATCAATTTAAGGAATTGAATCAAACAATTCAGGATTTGACCCAACAAAATGAAAGACTATCGAAGAAGGTTGAAGACTTGGAAGCAAAACACCAAAGAACAAAGAGGAAATCACAAGGCTTGGAGGGGATAGTCTTACTGGCTGAAGCAACCAAGAACTTATAAATATTACTACTGACAGGTGTCATGTAGTTTACTTTTGTAATAGTAAATAGTTTATTTTGAAAAGACAATCATCTCAGTAATAGTTTCAAATCTTAACGTAAAATTCAATTAGTTAGTTATGTAACTATTTTGGGATGAAACAAGGATAAAAGAAAGAAATTAGATGTAAGTAGGGTTCTAATTTTCACTCAAGGAGAGTCTTTTTGTGTTGTGATATCTCAATCTAGCACTCACAACTCTTATGTAAGTGGATGACTATTTTTTAATTATATAAAAACTGATAAGCCTTTTTACCTGTCATGTTGTTTCATTTCTGATCAGGTTGATTGCTCAATCTACAATTTCATTTCTTGTTTAAAGGTTTTATTCATGTAAATTCTTGTAGCCTCTGGGTGAAATTAGTGTTTCATGTGTAATGTTTATGGCTTATTGGGATGTGTTTGATCCCCAGTTTATCTACTTGTGCATAATTTAGTTCTGTATTAGCTTGGTATTGTTTTTCCTCCTTGCTGATGAAGTTTTAAACCAAAACCCTAAAAACCAATTTTATTCTATTTCTATTTGAGATTGTGTTAGCTTGTTCTTGTGGTATCCTAGGAACAATTTCTAGCACTAACATCTTTGGCGTCATTGCCGAGGACGAAACTGAAGGTATATCTTCCCTGGGTTTTCATCATTCAACTAATTTTGAAGGGTGAGAAAAATCAGCAAATCTTTTAGACTACTCTTTCACCAAGAAGTGTCCACAGTGGCTACTAGAAGGATTGGAACCAGGAGAAAACCTGCTTCACCTTTGCATCCAGGTATTCCTAATCCAGAACATATTTTGAAGGAAGCTAGGAAAATTCAGAGATCACAGTATTCTCCTGCTTTATATACTTCTGAGTTTTTTTACCTAATATTACCTGTTTCACATTCAAAAGAGAAAAAGGAAAATTTGTCATGGTCAATACCTACTTTACCAATTAGCAGCTTTCAGGTTTTTACTAACCCACGGTCCTTTAAAAAAGGAAAAACTCAGACTCCTAGAAATATCTCTTTATTTCAATTCAAAACAAGCAAAATCCCTTTTCAGCCAAGTTCCAGTCTAGTAAACAAACCTTTTCCTTCACCAAACCCTAGTAGTTTCACAATGGCAAGACAGCATCCTTTGGACATGATGGATAGAATCGTGGCTGCTGGGTATGCACCATTAGTCCTTCCTCAGCCATTGAATGCCCTTCTAGGAAGGGATTATCATAAATATTTTCCAAGGTTCAATGGGAAGGAAGAAACAACTGCTGAAGATCATGGGGATGATTTTCTTAGTTATGCGGACAACCAAAACATTGAAGAAAAATATGTATGGTTGAGGGTGTTTGTGCAGATTCTGGATGGGGAAGTTAGGAAGTGGTTCAAGGAATTACCAGCAAATTCAATCACCTTGGTAAAAGAGCTACAGGATGCATTTATGAGGCAATGGGGTGACACAAAGGACCACACTTACTATATTACTGAATTTGGAGCCTTAAGGAAGAAGAAGGATGAAACCATATCATATTTTTCTAAAAGATTTAACAAGATGTATGGTAGGATTCCGGCAAAAATTAAACCCTCTGAAACTTCAGCAAAGCTTACTTATGCAAATGCTTTTGATCATGAATTCTCTTTACACCTGAGAGAGAGGAGACCAGTTACCTTATTGAACATGAAAGAAGCTACTTTAGAGGTAGAATCCAATATCCTAGCTTCAAGCAGACTTAAAGTGAATTCAGATCAGCAAACATATGATAGAAAGGGTAAGAAAGAAGTGATTCAAGCATCCTCCACATCACAGTCAGCTGATAGTAAAATTGATGAAATGGCTAAGTTAGTCAAAATCTTAACAGCAAAACTTAATAAATTGGAAATGGAAAAGACTTCAAACATACCTGCACAAGAAGGAGAAAGAAACCCTAATAATCCTAATCAATTTAGTCGTCATTTTGCACCCAGATTTATCCCTAGAGAGCAAAGAAACAATGATATACAGAGAGAGAGGAAAGAAAATGAAGATCAAACAGTTCCCCTTGATCTGCAAAATAATATGATAAATGAAACTAAATAGGGTGAAGATATGCAAGAAGAAGATTTAAATCAAGATATGAATTATTTTGGAGAATTTTCAGCTGAAGGTTTCTTAACAGAAGATGAATATCTAAATTCTAAATTTTTGGATGCAAATGTTTACCAAAAAGAAAGTGATTTGGATCCTCAAGTTTCAGCAGAAATAGGTCAGTCAGAACCAAGAAGGTCTGTTAATTTGAGGTCTGGCCCAAAACAGGTACCTCAAATTCTGAAGAAGAAAACAGTTTCATCTCCTAAACGGTCTTCTAGTCAGGCACGGGATAAAAGAACAAGATCAGGGTGAGTCAGACAAAACTGTAGAGATTTAAGAGATAAACAGGAATGTGCAGACATTCAATTTTAAAAATGAATTGTGTAAAATCAAGATTCCAGACCCCTTTACTGAGTCAATGAAGAATCAATGCTATAGAAATATAGCTCTCAAGATGATAGGTGCAACTGCTAATCAAATACCCTCAGATATTGTGAACTTACAGGAGGAACATCCTAGAATCTGTACTGGTTTTGCATTAGCTAATAAAACTGAAAGTGATTCAAACTCATCTCCACCATTATATATAATGTTGACAATTCATGATCAGATGATTCATAATTATTTACTTGATTTTGGTGCTTCTCACAATTTTATGCCTAAGGCAGTTATGGAGGATTTAGGGTTAAGTATCACAAAACCCTATCAGGACTTATATGCAGTTGATTCCAAGGTTGTTAAATGTTTGGGAGTGATTAAGGATATGGTGGTAAATTTAACACAGTTACCTATGGAAAGTGTCATGATGGATGTTGTGGTGGCAGATATTGCTCCTAAATTTGGAATGTTACTTTCAAGATCTTTGGCCAAGAAGGTGGGGGGTACTTTACAAATGGATTTATCATATGCGACAATCCCTGTTTTTGGAGGACAGAATAGGAGATTGTACCAAGAATTACAATATGCTTAAATTGTCACCGATGACAGGAACCCAACAAACCATCCACTTTATGCTATAGAAAATGATTTGGGCTCATGCATGTTGCATTTCAGTGATGATAATACTAGTGGTATGTTGCAGGTTGAAAAAGAAAAACCATTCAAACGCTCTGTTGAACAAACGGATGAGTTGTGGCAAATGTATTTTGATGGCTCTTCATCTAAAGAAGGAGCTGAAGCAAGTATTGTTTTGGTTTCCCCTAGTGGTGAGATGATAAGTTTGATGTATAAATTGGAGTTTGTAACCACAAACAATACAGCAAAGTACGAGGCATTGTTATTGGGTTTAAATGCTGCAAAAGACCTCGGCATTCAGCAAATTTCTGTTTATGGCGACTCCAAATTGGTTTTCCAACATTTAAGGGAAAAATATCAAGTAAAGTAGGATTTGTTGAAAGTATATAAGAATGAGGTCTAGGACATGATTGATAAAAATTTTATTGCATTTAACATTACCTTTATTCCAGGAGATCATAATCAGACAGCTGATTCACTTGCCCTAGTAGCCACGCATTTCATAATTATGAAACAAACTCGGTTAAAGTAACCCATTGAATTCATATACAGACCTTAAGTGCCTGATAATATAAAACAATGGAGGGTTTTTGAAGATGATATAGAAATAAAGAAATTTCTAGAATTAACTGGTGATTTTTCAAATATGTTGATTGATCAAGATGAGGAGGAGGAAGTTGAAGAGGTTGATGAATGTTCAGAAAATGAAATTGTTGGACATAAAATTATTGACTTGAAAAGCAATTTTATTCCCAAAGGATTGGTCCCCCTTGAAAGAATTTTTTCAAAAGATGATACTCCTTTGAAACCAGCAATGTAATCTTCATAACAGAATGTTGTAGAATGTAATATTGGCACAGAAGAGCAACCTAGAATGGTGAAAATTTCAAAATCTCTTTCAGCTAAGCAAAAAAATAGGTACATTAAATTGTTGAAGGAGCATGTTGATGTATTTGCTTGGTCCTATGAGGACTTGAAAACTTTTGACACAAGTATTATTCAGTGTAAAGTCCCTTTAAAGCCTAATGTAAAAAAATTTAGACAGAATTTAAGAATAATAAACCCTGCTTTGTTCCCAATCATAGAGAAGGAGGTTAAAAAATTATTGGATGCAAAAATCATTGTTCCACCTAGATACTCATCATGGGTGGCTAACCTAGTTCCAGTCAGAAAAAAATAATGGGGAGATAAGATTAGGTGTGGACTTTCGTAATCTAAACAGAGCTTCACTAAAAGACAATTACCCATTGCCTAAGATTGATCAGGTTTTGCAGGAAGTAATGGGTGCTCAAAGAATGTCAATGGTGGAAGGATTTTATGGGTATAATCAAATTGTTATGCATCCAGATGATAGGGAGAAGACAGCTTTCACCACTCCTTGGTGTACTTTCATGTATGACAAAATGCCATTTGGTCTAATGAATGCTGGTGTGACATTTCAAAGAGCTATGGATATAGCCTTTGTTGGGGAGAAAGAAAAGTTTATTGTGATTTATTTGGATGACATTACAGTGTTTTCACAATCTAATGAAGAAAATCTAAAGCACCTCAAACAAACCTTTTTAAAATGCAGGAAATCTGGACTGTCACTAAATCCAAAGAAGTCACATTTTGTTGTTCAGGAGGGAAAAGTTCTGGGACATTTGGTTTCAGCAGATGGAATAAGAATAGGCCCTGAGAGAGTTAAGGCCATTTTAAAAATCATTTTTCCTAGAAGTAAGAAGGATGTTCAGTCATTCATTGGCAAGATTAATTTTTTGAGATGGTTTATTCCTAATTTTGCTGAAACTATAAAGCAGATTACAGCTATGTTAAAAAAAGGTCAAGAGGTAAAATGGATAGCAGAGGCCAAGAATTCATTTGAGAAAATAAAGAAGGCCCTTACAGAAGCCCCAGTGTTGGTGAGCCCTAATTTTTTGAAAGATTTTCTTGCTTTTTCCTTTACATCACAGGATACAATAGTTGTTGTTTTACTACAGAAAAATGCAGAAGGGATGGAGCAGCCAATTGCTTTCTTTAGTGAGACTCTCAGGGATTCATAATTGAAGTATAGTACCTTGGAAAAGAAAGCATATTCATTGGTAAAAGCATTGAAATTTTTCAAAATTTTTATTTTACATTCAAAGATCATTGCTTATGTTCCTAATGCTGTTGTAAAAGACATTTTGACTCAGCCAAATTCTGAAGGAAAGAGGGGGAATTGGATTGCAAATATTATGGAGTATGATGTGGAAATCAATCCTACTAAGCTAGTGAAAGGGCAGGGTTTAGCTAAATTGTTAGCAAACTTAAATTGTGAAGCTGTTGGCCTTCATTTGATGGTAGAACAATCAATATCAGAAGAATCGCAAGCAGAGCAGGACAAAGAGAAAATTATGGACAGGTATGCAGACTCAGTTTGGTATGCTGACATAGTTTATTTCTTATTATATTTAGAGTGTCTTGAGCATTTAGACCAAAAAACAGTTAGATCTCTGAAGTTGAATGCCACTAAATAATGCTTAATAGATCAGCAATTACTTTGGAAGGATCCATGAGGGGTATTGCTCAGATGTTTAGACAAGTCATAAATTGAGGAAGTTATTTTAGAATCACATGAGGGTGCTTGTGGAGGACATAAATACTAGAAGGATACTGCTTACAAAATCTTGAGGTCTAAGTACTATTGGCCTTCTCTATTTTATGATGCATATCAGCAGGTAAGAGATTGTGTTCCATGTCAAAAGTTTGCTGGCAAACAAAAATTAGTGCCTTTACCATTGAATCCTATTGTAGTTAATTCTCCTTTCCAGCAATGGGGTTTAGACTTTATAGGCACAATAAACCCTGCTTCTTTTGGACAACATAGATGGATTCTTACAGCCATAGATTTTTTCACCAAATGCGTAGAAGCCATTCCTACCAGGAATGCAACTGATAAGGTGATAATTAATTTTATTCAAGAGAATATTCTGAGTAGGTTTGAGTGCCCTAAAATATTGCTGACTGATAATGCTAAAGCCTTCAAGTCTAAGGCTATGGTTACATTCTGTAAACAAAATGGAATTTTTCTGAAACATTCTACACCTTATTACCCTCTGGGAAATGGGTTAGCAGAATCAACAAATAAAAACAATATTCAGAGCATTAGAAAGTTGTTAAGTTAGAATAAGAGGTCATGGGATTCAATGCTAAAATATGCACTTTGGGCAAATATGATAACTACTAAGAAGGAAATTGGTTCCTCTCCATTTCAATTAGTGTATGGCTTTGATGTTATATTTCCAATTCATCTAGGTCTTTCAATAATGAAATTCTTTCAAGATAGTTTGGAGGAACCTAATGATATTCAAAGGAGAATTTTTTCACTTATTGAATTACAACAAGAACGTGAAGCTGTAGAAGAAAGGGCTCAAATGTACAGAAAGGAAATCAAAGAAAGGTTTGACAGGAAGATTAAGGAGAATACCTTTTCTTGTGGAGACATGGTTTTAAGGTGGGATGCCCGAAAAGAACAAAAAGGTAAGCATGATAAATTTGACAATCTATGGTTTGGCCCTTTCATAATTTCGAAGCTATTGGAGAACAATAAATTCATATTGTAGACCTTGGAAGGTGATAAATTGTCTAATATAGTGAATGGATGATTCCTCAAGAACTTTTACAGCCAATGAAGGTAAAAGACTTGTTTTTCACTGTATATACAGGTGTGATAGAGATTGAATAAAGACTCCATAACCCAAAGCATTTTTGAAATATTTTTCAACTGTTTTGGAAATAAATTCACAGGTTAGGGTTTCACAGCAAAAATGAAAAAGAGTGGTAAAAAAAATAGGGTTGAGCCCAAGGATACCAGCTGTGCAGAAGATTGTCCTGAGTGTGCAGCAATTTTTAAAAGGGCTGGTTGGTTTGATTTTTTCTAGAAAATTAATGGTTTCAACCTAGAATTGTCATACAAATTTGCACAGGGTGTTGATAAGAAAACTGTTTCATTTGAAACCCTCAAATTCGAACTCACCAGAGAGTTAATTGAAGAAGCCACCGGTATAGCAGGTGAAGGAGAACTTTGGTTTAAGAAGATACCTTTTACTTTCAATTCAAGAGATTTCTTATTACCAAAGGTTGGAACCCTAGACTGGGGCAAGGGTGTTCAGTTACATAAATTCAAGCCTGAATGGAGAGAGGTTATCAAAATTTTACAAAGTTACATCACCTTTGAAGGAAGATTTTCCTTAGTTTTCAAGTATCACATTAGATTCCTCCAACATCTAAATAGAGAGTCCAAAATGAATTTACCCTTTTTCTTTCTGAAGAGCCTGCAAAAAATGTCAGATAGAGTAAAAGTGCATAAATATCACACTCAGCAGTCTATCTTTCATCATGGAATTATAAAATTGATTATTAACACAGTTCTTCAGAAAAAAGGTAGAACATGGGAACACTTTATGTTTGGGTCATGTATTCATACTCAACAAGAAGGTCAACCCAAGAAGAGGCAAATGAACAAACAGCATTGCCTTGCAAAAAGATTAAAAAGAGAAATAGTTGAGGAGCTGGAGAAAGACAGTATTCAAGAAAAAGATTCAGTTCAGAAATTCGAAGACTCTGTGTATGAAGAGAGCAGAGGAGAAATCAATGAAAATCAAGAGCAATTTTCAGAGAATATAGAAGAAATTCATAGAGTTGATACAAAGCAAGAAGAGGGTAATATTTCTTTAGAACATAATCAAAATATCATAGATGTACAAGAAAATACAATGGAGTTTCCTGTTACAGACAATTTGAAAGCTGATAACCCACAGAGTCCAGATGAAAAATCTAAAGAAGAGTCATTTGGAGCAGGATTGAAATGTGAGATGGTACAAATTTCAGCTGTTAAGTATCAAGGAAAATCATTAGTAATGCTAGGAGGAGTAGAAACGAGATGGAGACCTAAAACAAGAGCAAAAAAAAAAATTAAGGCTTGGTGTGAAAAAGATTTTAAATCCAAAGTTTGCTAAAGAGAAGGTAACTGTAATTGAAGACTCATTATCTCAATAAGACTTGGAGGATGAAGAAGGCCTGGATTCAAAGTTGGTTCAGAGTAAAGGAACATTTCCTAACTCTAAAGTCATCACGAGACAAAGAAAAGGATGCAGAGCAACCAAAGGTTTGCAGTACTGAAAAAGATAGGCCTCTAGAAGTTCCTGTAGAGGAAGCATATAAAGAAGAGGAAGATGATGATTTGATTTTCAAGAAAATGAACATTACATGGTTATCAGACCAGGCCTCTATAGTAAAAGAGGGACTATGCATAGATTCTGAAGTTGAGAATATACAGAAAACAGTGAAGCAGTGCAAGTATCAAATCAGTTTTTTGAGTGAAACAAACGAAGGTTTAGTCATGACTAACATAAGGTTAAGGGAGGACTTAAATGACATAAACACTCATTATCAAGAGTTAATTTCTATTTCAAAGGAAGCTCTAAGAAGAAAGAAGTAGATTCAAAATCAATTTAAGGAATTGAATCAAACAATTCAGGATTTGACCCAGCAAAATGAAATACTATCGAAGAAGGTTAAAGACTTGGAAGCAGAACAGCAAAGAACAAAGAGGAAATCACAAGCCTTGGAGGGGATAGCCTTGCTGGCTAAAGCATCCAAGAACTTATAAATATTATGTAAGGTTTTCCATTACACCAAAACCTGCAGATGTTGGTGAACATTTTAAACCTATCACAAGGCCCTATCACCAGGAGTGGTGGTTAAACCACTTATTTTATATTCCCAAAGGTGCGGTGGTTATACCATGTGGAGGTACCCGATACTCCAACACCCCGCCTCTGGTGTAGCTCGGGGGAATTGAACCTGAGACCTCAGCTCTGATACCATGTAAGTTTTTCCATTACACCAAAACCTGCAGATGTTGGTGAACATTTTAAACCTAGCACAAGGCCCTATCACCAGGAGCGGTGGTTGAACCACTTGTTTTATATTCCTAGAGGTGCGGTGGTTATACCATGTGGAGGTACCCGATACTAGAATAGATTACTACTAACAGGTTTCATGTAGTTTACTTTTGAAATAGTAAATAGTTTAATTTGAAAAGACAATCAACTTAGTAATAGTTTTGAATCTTAACGTAAAATTCAGTTAGTTAGTTATGTAACTATTTTGGGATGAAACAAGGATAAAAGAAATAAATCAGATGTAAGTAGGATTCGAATTTTCACTCAAGGAGAGGATTTTTGTGCTATGATATATCAAGCTAGCACTCACAACTCTTATGTAAGTGGATGACTATTTTTTTATTATATATAAACTGATAAGCCTCTTTACCTGTCATGTTGTCTCATTTTTTATTAGGTTGATTGCTCAGTCTACAATTTCATTTCTTGTTTCAAGGTTTTATTCATGTAAATGCTTGTAGCCTGTGGGTGAAATTAGTGTTTCATGTGTAATGTTTATGGCTTATTGGGATGTGTTTGATCCCCAGTTTATCTACTTGTCCATAATTTAGTTATGTATTAGCTTGTTATTATTTTTCCTCCTTGTTGATGAATGTTTAAACCAAAAATATAAACCAAAACCCTAAAAACCAATTTTATTCTATTTCTATTTGAGATTGTGTTAGCTTGTTCTTGTGGTAGTCTAGGAACAATTTCTAGCACTAACACAATCGAAGAAGGAAGTCCTGGGGAAAAAATAAGGGTGTGGTATGAAATATTTTGGTGGAATATGATCGAAATACTCCTAATCCATGACCAAGGTATTTATTCCTTAGAAAAACCATGAAAAAAACTTTGGAAACAGGCTAAAAATGAAAATTCGCGCATGTGGTTTAAGATGAGAAATTTTAATGGCTTAGATTTTCAAGTGATGGGATCTATGGGTGATATGAAATCCGCTCTCAAAATATGAAAGGTAAAAGTGAAATTGATGATCAGTGGAGGAATTTAAAAAGTATCTTAGAGATACATTCAAGTGAAAGGGTTAAGGAAATCTACAGTGCAAATGAAATCCGCTGATGAAAGCTGCATGGGATAAAGAATTTTCACGATCAACGGGATGGATTAAGGGCCCACTTTATTCTACGACGAAGATTTGATGAGTGAAATATCTACAGTGCAGAAGGATTCCATTGTCGGGAGAAGCGCAGAGAAAGTCATGTCGAGGATCAGTGGAATGATTTAAAGCTCGACATTGATCGACGATGAAGATCGGTGGCTCGTGAGATCGAAGGTAGAAATGAAATCCACTAGTGTAACATGTGCACTATTTATTTAGTCAGGGTGTAGAGAATGGTTAAATGGATGCATTGATCAAAGGTGAGGATTCCAAGCATATGAGATCTACGATTGTCAAATACTCCGCTGATGGAAGTTACACATTGTTTTACACTCTAGATGGATAGTGAAAAGTATAAAAGGGGGTTGTGTTGAAAAGCAGATCTACGATGGCAAAACAAGATCAGGAAGATATACGGTGGTAAGAAGGTTCATTGTGGGAAATTCATGGAAGATAACAAAATAGGTTGGGCAGCGGAATAAGAAAAGGGAAGGGTTAACAGATGATAAAGATCAATGGTCCAGAAAGGAGGTGAGCTAAATCCACTGATAAAAAAGAATTCGCTTGTGAAAAATACAAAATAATTAGGAGATAATTCTACTAATGGTAAAGTAAAAACCGCTCTTTTACCCTAAACCATTATGGAAAATATTATAAAGGTAAAGGGAATGTGGTTGAAGGTTATTTGTCATTTTACGTTGGAAGAAGAAGCATTGTTCTGCGTGGACAAATCCAGGTCGGACAGATACCCATCTAGCCGTCAGTTTGCCAGGTAGGTCGTCTTTTTGCCCGCCTCTAAGTATTTAAACATGGGTAGTTGAGGAGTGGAGGCTCAGGCCCTCGAAATTCAGAAGATTGATGAAGTTTTAGAGGACAGGATAACAGAATTTTGGACACCATTTTATCCTTCAGCCCTATTACCCAGTTAAAAGCAAGGTTGAATATATTCAAAGACCAGGGTACTAATTTACATAACATATTCTGGTCCCACTTATACTAATTTTGTCCATAACAAACCCTCAATTTTCTCAAGTTTATTGAATGGTGTGCTTCTAATTATTCTTCTTTCGAGAGAGTAATTATGGATGCATCCAAGTCCAAGATTATATGTCTTGTAAATGAATTAGTTGTCTAACATTCCCTTGTAGTTCCCCATACCTTCACCCAAAACCGTGAAGAGTTCTCTGAAGAATACCTACTCCAGTTTTTCAAACATGCTTCTATGGAACAAAATCAACCCTTCTTTTCAAAATGTTTTAGGTAAGATGTCTCCCTAAATAAGTAAACTTTTCCTTTATATGTAAGCCTATTTAATGAGGAAACTAAAATACTTACTTCAATGATGATTTAGTTCCTAGGATTAGACACAGACAATTATATTCCTAATTTTTTATGAGTCTTTTGTTTAGAATAAGTATGAGTCAGTCGGAGTCCCAGTCTATTGCACCACCATGACTTAAATATGATGAATTCCTAACTGAAAGTATTCACTCTCGTCTAGTGAATTTCCACAGCACCAAACACTTCAGATTCCAATCCTATTTAATCAGAATGTTCCTGTTCTTTAATTAGGATAATTTATAGTTACCGAAAATGGTTCTCACGGATGAAATTAGTACCAATTTTTTCAAGTATATGAATCTATTAATGATAGAAATCTATAAATTTTTCTTCTAGAATAAATTACCTAGAGTACTGCCATTGATGAAAGAGACCTTGCAGCTTGCCCCGGACAGAAGGATAGGAGACTCGTTTTTATTGGAAGAACACATTATTATCAGAGAGTATGGCTTTACTCATGATCCATACATTTTGCAAGCTTTTCTCACTAACGGGTTGTTTGCTTTAGAGTTAATAAGACAGAAGTTGATAGTGGAGAATGAACATTTTATCAACTTCAAAAAAGCTTGAGAGATAAAATTCCCATGGGTAGTAGGTCCTTTCATTATCAAAACTAAATCTTCACTTCTTGTGGTGGAAATTTCTTTAACAGGAATGGATCTTAAAATAGCTTTTGCAGTAAATTATGATCCTCTCCATGTGATCTCATCAAGAAGACAGGTGAACAAGAACAAACCTTCTGAACATCAAGAGGTTGAAGGGTTAGCATGAAAAGCAAATTGGTCAGATTATCCAGTACCAATAGAGAATGTTGAGGTTTTGGAAGAAAATCCATTAGCAATGGTGAAATCCTCAAAAGTGATTGCTCCCATTTCCAGCACTACAGAAGCATCAACTAAAAGGACCTTCTTAGAAGCTATGGAGACAGAGGAAGAAGAGGCAATTTCAGATACCAATAAGAGACATAAGGTTGAAACTAAAGGATATTTAGTGGAATTTGTTAAGACTGAAGCTCAAAAAAAGAAGGTAAAAATCAAAGGACCAGTCTTTGAACTGCAACAATATGAATTCTCAGAAGTTACTCAAGCTTCCAATAACATATTTAAATCTAGGACTAAATTGTATGATAGATATAAGAATGATAGAGAGACATATGTGGATGAATCTTTAAAATTATATTCAGATGTCAGAAAAAATTCTAGCAAAGATGTTTCCTTAGTGACTGTCATTGATCATGCTAAGAATACTTTAAACTCAGCAATGGACACTAAGAATAAAGTAGCTGAAATGAGATTAAATTTCGAAAACATCCTAGTGACAGATATGATCCACATACACAAGCGGATTGGGGATGTAATCTATAGTAACTTATTTAAATCTACTTTAAAATTATCAAAGCTACATTCTACAAAGAACAAAATTGAGAATCAACTAAGACATGAAAGGGTAGAAAATAAGGCATATCAGCAGCAAATCAAAATGCTTCAAGGGGGCCTGTTGACTATTGACAATGAACCCAATAAAGGAGAAGTCACACAAAAGATACTTGTTGAAAAAGAAAATACAATTCAGTTATTGAAGAAAAAGTTGAAGATCCATGCTACACAGCTGATTCAGGCTTCATAATTGAGTGAGTTAGAGAGGGAAAAAGAGCTACTGACTAATGAGCTAAGTGACAACAAAGTAAAATTATTGAAGCTTGCTGCTAAATAGAAAGAATGGGAGAAAGAGAGAGCTCTACTCATTCAAAATGTCAATGCCTTAAAAGAAAAACAATCTACTTTGGAAAAGGAGATTGAAGATAAAAGAAACGAGGATAAGGTACAAGTTGTTCAGCCTATTGCACAGACTAGTATATAGTCTATTGTGTAGGCTATGTCTCAAATAAGTTTAAAGGATTTGGAAATTGTTGGTCCCAAAAAACAAAACAAAAATCTAGAAAATGCAACTTTGAAGAAAGAAGAAGAAAGGAAAGCCTTGGAAAACAAATGCAAAGATCTGTTAGATAAAAATGAAAAATTGGCAAAGCAGCTAACTAGGAAATTTCCACTGCATGAAGCAAGGCATATTATTTGGGATATGATCATAGTAGAAGATGTAAATATTAGACCCTATTTAAACTATATTCTTGATAAGGAAATAGTTATAATGCTTCTAGGAAGAATTGCACTGCTGTGAAAGAGGCCTTGAATAAAAAACATGTGCATACAACAAACAATACTATCAATTTCCTGAATTCTTTGTCATAAGGAGACTTAAGGAACATGGGAATAAAAGACAAGATCACAGTCATCACTTGGGCCAGGAAGAGGTAGGAAAACATCAACATATAGATACAGTCCAGGCCAAAATTGACATTATTCAACACCAAGTGAAGGTTTTTAAGAATTCATTTCTGTCACTCTTGCAAAAGGGTTTGCCTTCCTTTTGTGAAGAAGGTGGAAGACTCTTTTCTCAGGTGGAATATTAGGCTCTATTAGTTAAGTGCATATTGGATCATAAAAAATTTGAGGACATGAACCAGTCACTGTCGGGAAAAATTGTGGTGGATAAATTGGCAGTGGATTATGAAATTATTAATACTTTCAAAAGTGTTTGTACTCAATTACCAAAAATTCCATATGTAGATCATCTATAGGTAAGAGTTCTTGCTAAAGAGATGTCCAGCCTAGAGTTGCCAACTGTTGATCAATGGAAGACAATGGAGAAGTTTGTAAGGACAAAATACAAGCTGCATCAATGAAGGAATCTCGAGGACGGTCGAAGACTAGTTTATCTAAAAAATTGTAATTAATTTCTAATTAGTTAGTTAGTTAAGAAGCAAAGTGGCAAATGTAATAAGGCAGTTATTTTGCCTATTTTTAGCATAGAAGTAGTTATCATCTCAAGGAGCATATTTTGTATCTAAGCAACATTGTTGATGTAATTGTAACTTCGGAATGTATTCACTTGTATATCTTATGTATTATACCCCAATATTTATTTCGGGATATGTTTGTAATGAAATTGAGTCATGTCATGCCCCGATGTTCCGATCAGGTGTTTCTATAATGTGAACAAGTCATGTCAAGTCATTGTGGGTAACCCTCCTATTTGTCAAGGGTTAAAGTCCTCGCGGTTGTGGGGCCCTAGGGTTATTAGACTATCCTAAAGAAGTCGAACCTAGGTGAGTCATTGTAAGTCAGGGCAATAGTCCCCACCATTGTGTTAAGGATAACCCTCCTTGTTGGTCGAAGGAGGCAAAGTCCCCACAAGTTGTGAGGCACTAGGGTTATTAGACACTCCTAGAGATGTCGGGTCTAGTAAGTAATTATTAAGTGAGGCCGACATGTTGGAGTGGGTTTCAAGTGAACGAAAGAATATAAATAGAGAGTGAGCCTCTCTATTTATCGTACACACACTCACTCATTGGGGCACATGAGTGAGAGACGATAAGCTCTCTCAGTGTGAGAGAGAGAACAAGCTGTGGAGATCATATTTTATGTTTTCAGGTTTTACTACTGCCATTGGTGCTCATTCTATCTCTGAGGAAGTTGCAGGGTTTTCTCCTTTATGTTTTCCCCGAGGAAAATTCATTTTGTCTCTGGTCTCTTGTGTTTTATTGATATGCATGTTATTCTCTCAGTTAAAGATCCTAAGATCATAATGGTAGCTTGAATGATAAAAATATAACATGGTCTCAGAGCTAACCTGAGAAGAAGACATTGTGCAGCTGTAGAAGCTAAGGCTTCTTAATTTTTGGGTCTCTCTCCACAATCCATCAGCAAAAGTATGCTAGGATGACTCTCCATTGAAGCGTGCATCTTTCTGTCGAAGCGGAACTCAATTCCGAGCATTTTCAGTTTTCAGTGCGGGAAATTAGGCCTTTCTACAGAAGAGGAATTTTTTAGTGATCCCGGCATAGGATTTATATCCTCATCCAAATCGAATTTTAGAGACCTAGATCAATATTTTTGGTTGGGTATAACTCCAGGAAAGTCAAACCCTAGTTTGACCCCGAGCTGGAAAAACCCTAAAATACTAAAACTGATAAGTTTTGGTACATTCACTATGTCTCAGGATTGGTGAAGGATCAGGAGCTGAAAATTGCATAGGTCGAATATAAAATCCTTATTTACACTATGTCCAAAATTTAGACTCAGATTCACTATATTCTGGGAGATATGATCCCTCCACGTTAGGGTTCCAGCCTCTTCCAGGATTCATCCCTAAACAGGACACCTAGGGATAATTGCTATATATTGGGATAAAAAGGTCCAAATGACATTTCTGAAGATGTTCTAGAAATTTCATGGACTTTAATTTCTTTGGTCTGAAGTTTAGACCAAAAAGATAAAATAGTGACACGTGGCGGTCCGTACAAATTCACTATTCTGAACAGTCCTGTAACAGGTCACCTTGGGAAAATGATCTTAAGTCCCAATTAGTGAAACCAATCCTGATGAAACCTATGGTGTTGGAACAGGGACATCTAAGGCTACCTTAGTGTGATGTCTCAGACACATAGGAGCAGTAATTTCATAGATACCACAAAAACAGTAACAGGAAATTCTGCAAAATAAATTGGAAAACTAGGGCTTCCTGTTCTGGGAGCTTCCCTCCACTGTTTTCAGAAAAGGACTACATTGGACAGCTTGCCTTGAAGAGATATATATTTTAATCCAATCAGATCTGAAATATTCCAATTTTTTAAAATTAGGGTTTCTTTGACAAACCCTAGATTAGCTAGCTCTGGAACCAGGACGGACACCTCAAATCGGTAAGATCTAATCTTTTGTTATTTTCATTTGAGGTTCTCATTTCAAAGTGATATATCACATCAGCTTGATGATAAGATTGTTTAAGTTGACAACTTCCAAGCATGGAAGTATATGATCTCTCTGAAGAAAATGAATTAGACACCTACATAAGAAGAGAGGTTCCAGTTCCAGAGGGAGATGAGGCTCAAATCCTTACACAAGAAGAACTTGGTCAAGGTCAAGAAGATCATTGTTGATTTAGTCATGGATCAACTTGTACCACAAGTGTCTTCCCTAAAGACACCGAAAGATATGTTTGATTCCTTGACCAAGCTATTTGAAGGGAAGAACATAAATCAGAAAATGACCTTAAGAAACTAGTTGAAGAATGTGAAGATTCGGGATGTAGAGAGCATACAATCATACTTTACGGGGGTCTCTCAAATCAAAGAACAACTTGAAGCGGTAGAAGAAGAAGTGGAGAATGCAGAAGTGGTGATAGCCACCTTGAATGGCCTCCCAGGATCATGGGATTCATTCATTCAAGGAATGTGTGCTAGAAGGAAGTGATTAATTTCAGCAAACTCCGGGAAGAAGAAGAAGCTCAACTCATAAGAAGAGAAGAGAAGATGGGAGCAACTGAAGATCAAGCTCTCACCATCCAAAGAAGATCCCTCAAGCAATGAGGAATATGAAGGACTCGATTCTTGAAGAAATTCTTATCCATCTTAAGGATTTGGATAAGAAATGATGAAGTCATGAATGAAGAAGATGATGAAGTGGAAGGATCAAGAAGGAGTCTACCCACGAAACAAATAAAGATAAGTACTCAATTGTCATTTCATGATATTGTTTTGATTATGCATTTGTTTATATTCAGTTGATGTATTATGCATGATAGAATGTTTGCATTAATGATAGTATACTACTAATATGCATGTGATCTGTAAGTAGCTCATGGTGCTATACAACTCTCCATTGATACTTATCTAGAACGAAACCTCTTTGCTGCCATATTGGATTAGTGCACAATCTCAATGTTGTCTTGGTAGACATGGAAGGAATCTAGAAAGTTTCCGTGAGATATCGATGGATGTTGTATTGGCTAAATTAGTTGCATGATCATGTATTTATGCATAAGAATTTTTCATTATGAATATACCTTATGAAATGTTTCGAACCATACAAGTGCATTTGACTTGTAGGAAAGATCGCATACATAATCGCCTACAAGCAAAGATGGATGAGACTTGTTCCGAAGAACAAGTAACGTCAGTTCAAGATGAAGAATAATATGATGAATGTAGCGACATCATTGATGCAGAACCTTCCAGCCATGAAGAAGTAACCAAGAAGAAATGGAAGACCAGTTCAAGAAGAATGATGTCTAGAATGCAATATTGACACATGAAGGGAAGTTCGTAGTTCCATCATGCAGTAGATGGAAACATCATGGGATACAAGCCAAGATTCGTAGCACGAGACATAGACTACGAAGAGACATTTGCAGCCACTAGAAATACACATGACAGGAAGAATCATGTGTGCAAATAAAAGAAGGCCTTGTATAGAAGACACCCATGGGATAACACATACATGAGGAGCTTGATGAAAGACTTGAACCTTTGCTACAAGGTTGAAGATAAAAGTCTATAAAGGATGACAAGCTCATAGATGGGTGTGAGAAAAACTTTTGAAAAAGTTCAAGATAGAGGATATTGGTATCCAGTGATCCTAGATGGATACATAGAATATTAGTAGCAGAGGAAGCTACTTGTCACTCCAATACATAATGTTTCATTGCATAGAGTACGAAAGACAGAGGGAGAATGATGCTCCACTTCAGAGGGAGTGACTAGAGAAGATCCTGAGGTTCAACATGGTATGACAAGATGGACAGATTACTGATGACTCTAGGATTTACTGCAAGTAAAGAGGATTCCAACCTTTGCTTCAAGGTTGAAGGCAGAAAACCAGTGATGCTCCTGTTATATGTCGATGGCTCGTTCCTTGCAGAAAAGAGGAACTCATTAAATTTGTAAGAAGAAGACTTGCTACCGAGTTCAAGATAAAGGACTTGGGGATGATGCACTATGTTCTAGGCATGGAGGTGTGGACAAGGGAAGTATGCAGTAGAGATCCTGAAGAGGTTCAGGATGATGGACTGCAAGGCCATGACCACACCTATGGCATCGAACCTAAAGCTATTGAGTGTTGCTTCATCAGAGTCGGTTGATTCCATGATGTATTGTCAGATGATTTACCTGACAAATACAAGACTAGATGTTTGCTTTGTTGTGAACACATTGAGACATGTTCACCTGATGGTTACAAAGCATGTAGTGAGGTACCTAAAGGGTACAGTTGATTATGGGCTCAAGTATAAGGCGAATCAGAATATTAACCTGGAGGGTTATTTGGATTTGTATTGGGCAGGAAGTGCCATAGATAGGAAGATCACTTCGAGGTGCTACTTCAGTATGATATCAAATATCATTATATCAGGGATATGGTGCAGAGAGGAGCAGTCAAGCTCCAGTATGTTGCAATGGAAGAACATATAGCTGATGTGTTGACGAAGTCATTGGCCAGAGTGAAATTTGAGTACTTCAGGGAGAATCTTGGTGTTCTCTAGATTGAGGCTCCCTCCAAGGGGAAATGATGAGACTGAGAGCCATTCTGACATGGTGAGAGGATTAGGTTCCTTCCATGGTAAGATGTAAGGGTTGAGCCATTCTGTCATGGTGAGAGGATTTGGTTCCTTCTATGTCAGATATGAGTGCTAATCCATTATGATGTGACTATAAGATTGGTCCCTACATGTCCAGATGTAAGGGCTAAATTCCATTCTTGGAATGGAGGCACCTGGTCAGTTACCAAGAAAACTCATTCTGGGAGTGAGGGCCATTCTGATATGACTGTAGGATGTAGTCTTACATGATTAGATGTGAACGCATGGCCATTCTGATGTGATTGAGGGAGGTGTTCCCACTTGATCAGATATAAGGGTTGATGTCATTCTTGGAATGGAGGCACCTGGTCAATTACCAGAAAAACTTAGTCTGGGACTGAGGGCCATTCTGATATGACTGTAGGATGTAGTCTTACATGATCAGATGTGAACGCATGGCCATTCTGATGTGATTGAGGGATGTGTTCCCACTTGATCATATATAAGGGCTGATGCCATTCTCTGGGAGAATGGAGGTACCTGGTCAGTTACCAGGAATCCTCAGTCTGGGACTGAGAGCCCTTTCGATGCGGTGTTTTCGAACATGGTCGAATGTAAGTGCAAATCCCTTTCGATGCGATGTTTTCTAACATGGTTGAATGTAAGTGTTGAGCCCTTCTGATGCTGTGTTTTTTAACATGGTCGGATGTAAGTGCAGATCCCTTCCGATGTGGTGTGTTCGCACATGGTCGGATATAAGTGTTGATCCATTTTGGCGCAATGTGTTTACACATGGTCAGATGTGAGTGCTGGGCCTTTCTGACAAGATGAGGTCAGATGTGAGTAATGGGCATGCCTTTCTGAAAAGATGAGGTCGGATGTAAGAGCTGTGTGGGCCATTCTGACTTAGGGTCATATATAAGCGTTGAAGACCTACATGAAGGGTAGGCCTACGACTAACATGAAAAAGGGTTGGATCTGTAGAACTTCCTATGATGAGAATAATAAAGAGATAGCACCATTTGATTGAGATAGTAGAAGCAATAGTGATGATCTAGACTTGATGATGATCCAGCAGTGACAATCCAAATCAAGTGATGATCCAGTAGTGACGATCCAGATCAAGTTATGATATAGACTTGATGATGATCCAGCAGTGATGATCCATATCAAGTGATGATCTAGACTTGATGATGATCCAATAGTGACGATCCAGATCAAGTGATGATCTAGAATTGATGATGATCCAGCAGTGATGATCTAGATCAAGTGATGATCCAGACTTGATGATCCAAATCGAGTGATGATCCAGATCCAAATGAAGATGACTTGAAGATGAAGATGACCTGAAGATGAATATGACTTGAAGATGACAAGAACTCGATGATGATCCAGATGATACAAAGAAGAATACTTGTGCTAACAAATTGTGTTGAGAGAATAGCTTCCTAGTTAAGAGGGATTGTTGATGTAATTGTAACTTCGGAATGTATTCACTTGTATATCTTATGTATTATACCCCGATGTTTATTCTGGGATATGTTTGTAATGAAATTGAGTCATGTCATGCCCCAATGTTCCGATCAATGTTTCTATAATGTGAACAAGTCATATCAAGTCATTGTGGGTAACCCTCCTATTTGTCAAGGGTTAAAGTCCTCGTAGTTGTGGGGCCCTATGGTTATTAGACTATCCTAGAGAAGTTGACCCTAGGTGATTCATTGTAAGTCGGGGCAATATTCCCCACCGTTGTGTTAAGGATAAACCTCCTTGTTGGTCAGAGGAGGAAAAGTCCCCACAAGTTGTGAGGCACTAGGGTTATTAGACACTCCTAGAGATGTCGGCTCTAGTAAGCAATTGTTAAGTGAGGCCGACATGTTGGAGTGGGTTTCAAGTGAATGAAAGAATATAAATAGAGAGTGATACTCTCTATTTATCACACATACACTCACTCGTTGGGGCGCATGAGTGAGAGAGGAGAAGCTCTCTCAGTGTGAGAGAGAGAACAATCTGTGGAGATCATCTTTTCTGTTTTCAGGTTTTGCTGCTGCCATTGGTGCTCATTCTATCTCTGAGGAAGTTGTGGGGTTTTCTCCTTTATGGTTTTCCCAAGGAAAATTCTTTGTGTCTCTTGTCTCTTGTGTTTTATTGCTATGCATGTTATTCTCTCAGTTAAAGATCATAAGATCATAATGCTAGCTTGAAGGATAAAAATCTAACATACATTTTGCAATGTAACAAGGGTTGGAACCCATGAGAAAAACCGCGTATTGTAAGAGAGTTATAAATATCAGTAAAAATTTCAGAGCCAAGCAGACATTTTTACAAAGATTGTTGTGTTATTTACTTTGCAAACTGTACTTTCTCTTCTCTATATCAATGTGTTTCCTATTTACCTTTCCATTTTTTTTATCTTTTTCATGCTTGAATGAGTCTATATTGGGTTAGAATTCCTAAGCATATGCTCTAATTCTTTTCTTTCACGTATTCACAAACATTTTATGCTAAAGTTAATATTGGATTCATCCTTGTTAGATTCCCATATTAATGGACTGTCTCTCAATTCCTCTTTATCACCAGACAATCAGTATTTTGATTGTGAAGAATTAGATACCTTGCCTCTATTTAAAATTCCATTACAAAACCACTATCATTATTTGTTATCATATATGATTCCATTCCCAGTGAGCACTAGTTTCAACCACAGTTACTATTAAGTTTTATTACTTTTCAAACATTTCTGGCCTTGAGCTTATTATTTGAGAGATCCCTCTCTAGAAGGATAGAAGCCAGCTTTCCTCCTAAAGCTTGGTTTTTTGGTTACTATGGGATTATCCTTTCACAACTGGGGGTAAATTATGAGTGCTAACATTTTGGCGTTGTTATCGGGGAACGAGAGTTCAAATATGCCCTAGGAAGAACAACAGTGATTTTCAAGAAAATAGAATTTATGTGGGCAAACAGAAGTTATTGCATGCAACGGAGGTTGTGTTTTTTCCCTGGTGACTCCACATTGATTTTAAAGAAGGTGATATAAATACGTCATCCTGGCTTCAGGAGAGCACATACAAGAGGTAACCCTAGTTCTGAAACTTTGCATAGTGTGGAAGATATGGAAAGTATTATTAGGAAAAGAAGAGGAAAATAACTAATAGGTACTTCTCAAATTGAAATATCTTTCTCTCAAACCCAAGAAGAATTCCTTAGTTTTTAATATTTTGTGTTGGAAACAAACTTTGAATAATATTTATTAAGGTTAAGTCTGAATCAGACTTGAAACAAGTTGAAATTAGTCCAAACATATTTCAATCTTATTTGTTAGATTCACTTTGGAAAAATCTTCAGAATACTATAAAGACAAAAGAAAGAAATCCTCTAATCCAAACTTCTCAACCCCAAATCCCAAGCATTGTTCAAAATCCCTCTGTTGTTCACGACCCTCCTAGAGTTATGGCTGCTAGGTTTTCTCCTTTGGCTTTGCATGTTGTGTTGCATGATTTGCACCAGAACTACTCACAGAGAATATCACTATTTGATGGGGAGGGAAATTTCACAACTAGACAACATGTGGATCGATCTGATGAATTCATTGATTTGGAAGAAGTGGATTATGATGATGCTAAGATGATATTATTTGCACAAAGTTTATCTGAAGAATCTAAAAGATGCTTTAAATATCTTTCTGCGAGGTCTATTCTCACTTTTGAAGCTTTTCAAACTCTGTTTTTGGATAGATGGGAAGATAAAAAGAGTCCTATGCAATTTCTCGCTCAATATAAAAATTTAAAGAAAGGGAATTTTGAGTTAGTACATGATATTTTCAGCTGATTTATGAGGGTTTAAAATTCTATACCAACTGATATAAAACCCAGAGTAGGAGCTACAAAATTACACTATGTTGATGCATTTGATAATGATTTTGCTTTGTTGTTAAGAAAGAGAAAATTTGTTGATTTGCCTTCAATGTTTAAAGATGCTCTGGTGCTAGAGGCTAATTTAATGGATTCTGGGAATATGAAACAAAGAGTGGAGGTAGACAAGAGAAGAACTAGGGAGGATAATTAGGCTTCAACATCCTCATCAATTGATGCCAAGTTTGATATAATGATGAAAACATTGGAGAGGTTAATGGATAGATTAGCTTTGGATAACAGACCTCCAAATAGAGAGTAGCCTAAGCCAAAAATCAGGAATCCAAACTTCAAAATACCTCCTCCCCCACCTCAGATTAGGCAGAGAGACCAAAGAAATCCCAGAAATGCTGAGGACCAACAAATAAGACCTCCATTCCCAGAAAATTATGTTGATGAGGAAGACGAGAATGATCCACTAGATAATCAGATACATCATTTTGTGATTTAGACTCTGAAATTTATTTCACAGAGGAGGAGCACAACCTGTTTGGTCAAGAGGATGATTATAATACACTTGAGGTAGAAATAGAGCAGTGTCAGAGAGGATATCAAAATGTTATTGATGATTTCCAGAGAAAGTTGAATTTGAGAAATAGAGATGTAGTCATAAAAAAAGGAAGGCCCACTTCAAATAAGCTTTCTAATAGTCAGCAAAATACAGAAAACACAAACAAAACAAAAAAAAAATTGTACATAAACTGACTGGAAAACTAAAAAAGAAGCATTGAAATACAATAGAAAACAAATGTCAAAGGAGAATAAACAATATTTTCGAGTTGAAAATGATAATATAGCTTCCTCTTTCAATTTGCAAAGTGAATTGTCCAAAATATAGATTCTCGTCCCTCTTAGTGAATTGTTAAGAAATAATGAATGCAAAGAGAAGATAACCAGAATGGTTAAGATAGATGGAGAATTCCATCCAGATACGTTAGAATTGACAGACGATGCCCTAACAATAGTTCTTGGTCCTAGAATTGAAGACACAGATGAAGAGCATGTTAAACCATTTTATGTTAGCTTGAATGTTCATGAAATGATTTTACATAATGATATTGTAGATTCTGGTGCATCACACAATTTAATGCCAAGTGTAGTGGTTGAAACTCTAGGTTTGGAGATTACAAGGCCCTACAAAGTCTTGTTTTCTTTTTATTAAAGGAAAGTAGGATGTTTGGGGTTGATTAAAGATATGGTAGTAACTCTTGCATAGATCCCTTCCAAGATCATTATCATGGATGTTGTAGTGATTGATGTTCCTCCTAAATTTGGTATGTTGTTGTCAACATCTTGGGCTTCAAATCTCAAAAGAACATTGTAGATAGGCATGTCCTATGCAACTATTCCTTTGTTTGGAGAGCATAGGAGATCGTACAGAGAAAAAAGATTAGCATATGTGGTTAGTAGTCAAGACAAACCAAACAACCATCCCATATATGTTCTGGATAGTGATATGGGTTATTCAATCTTTTTCAATGTGGAATTGAAGAAAGAAGAAGAAAGGAAAGCCTTGGAAAACAAATGCAAAGATCTATTAGATAAAAATGAAAAATTGGCAAAGCAGCTGACTGGGCAATTTCCACTGCAAGGAGAAAAGCATATTATTTGGGATATGATCATAGCAGAAGATGTAAATCTTAGACCTTATTTAAACTATACTCTTGATAAGGAAATGGTCATAAATGCTGTTAGGAAGAGTTGTACAGCTGTGAAACATGCCTTAAATAAAAAACCTTTGGATACAGCAAACAATACTATCAATTTCATGAATGCTTTGTCATAAGAAGACTTAAGAACCGTGGGAGTAAAGGACAGGATCACAGTCAACACTTGGGCTAGGAAAGTGGTAGGGAAACATCAACATATAGATACAGTCCAGGCCAAAATTGACATTACGCAACACCAAGTGAAGGCTTTTAATAATGCATTTGTGTCACTCTTGCAAAAGGGTTTGCCTTCCTTTTGGGAAGAAGGTGGAAGACTCTTTTCTCAGGTGGAATATCAAGCTCTACTAGTGAAGTGCAGATTGGATCATAAAAAATTTGAGGACATGAACCAGTCACTGTCAGGAAAAAATTCGGTGGATAAATTGGTAGTAGATTTTGAAATTATTAATACTTTCAAAACTATTTGTACTCAATTACCATAAATTTCATATTTGGATCACGTGGAGTTAACAGTTCTTGCTAAAGAGATGGACAGCCTAGAGCTGCGAACTGTTGATCAATGGAAGATAGTGGAGAAGTTTGAAAGGACAAAATACAAGCTGCATTAATGAGGGAATATCGAGGATGGTCGAAGACTAGTTTATTTAAAAAAATTCAATTAATTTCTAAGTAGTTAGTTAGTTAAGAAGCAAAGTGACAAATGTAATAAGGCAGTTATTTTGCCTATTTTTAGCATAGAAGTAGTTATTAGCTCAAGGAGCATATTCTGTATCTAAGAAACATTTTTTAATGTAACAAGGGTTGAAACCCATGAGAAAAATTGAGTATTGTAAGAGATTTCTAAAGATCAATAAAAATTTCTTGTGGTATTTACTTTGCAGTATGTACTTTCTCTTCTCTATGTGAATGTGTTTCCTATTTACCTTTCCATTTTGTTATATTTTTCATGCTTGAATGAGTCTATACTGGGTTCGAATTCATAATCATATGCTCTGATCCTTTGCTTTCAACTATTCACAAACCTTTTCTGCTAAATTTATTATTGGATTCATCCTCGTTGAAATGCCCATATTAATAGATTGTCTCTTAATTCCTCTTTATCACTAGACAATTAGCATTTTCACTGTGAAGAAGTAGCTACCCTTCCTGTGTTTAAAATTCCATTGCAAAGAATTGTCATTATTTGTTATCATATATGGTTCCTTGCCCAATGAGCACTAGTTTCAGCCACAATTACTATTAAGTTTTATTTCTTTTCAAACATTTCTAGCCTTGAGTTTATTATTTGAGAGATCCCTCTTTTGAAGAAAAGAAGCCAACTTTCCTCCTAAAGCTTGGCTTTGTGGTTACCTTAGGATTATCCTTTCACAACCGGTGTTAAATTCTGAGTGCTAACAAGGTGCATACCCTTTATCCCATTATCCCTAACTACATACTCTTTATACCCTTATCCCTAACCCCGGCCCTAGCTAACTCCCTACACAAAATCCTCTTTTAAGATCATAGTTGGTTTGGGGTTGGAGGGTTCTTCGAAAAACCATGACTATGAATACCTAGTCTCTACCCATAAGCCCATTAACCCTTATCCCAAATTCCATACCACATCAACCCAATATTAAAACCAAGTAGTCTCTATATCTATTTACATACAATAGATATCATTTAAAACCCTGACCTACCTATTTATGAAATGTATAGAAAATAAATATGCTTTTTTTACTATATAGTCTCATCTTCTCTTAAGATCCATTCCTATGGTATATTCCTAATTGTTTAGGGGTTATAGGGTTAAGGACTAAACTTGGTTGTGAACCCTTAGCCTCTACTCATGCCCCCTAATTGTGAACCATTAAATTCTATCCATACCCCCTAACTATGAACCTTTAACCTCTACCAATACAACCTAACTATGAACCCTTAGCTACTAATAAATATTATAGGGTTTTATAAGCTTATTACATGGCACTATACAATAATGCGGATTAGAGGTTTAAATGCGGGTTTTATTGACAGATCACATGCCATTCCACCACCATGCACAGATTGATAGCGCTCACAGGGTTCCAATACCTCTCTGAAATTCAAGTTTGATATGGGCTCCAACACTCCAGCTTCCCTCTCACCAGAGCTCATAGAGGTCACAGAGTTCGCATAATAGGTGGATCTAGGAGGTCGCAAATCCCTTCATGTAGGTAGTAGAGGAGTTCAAATAGTTCACAAAGTAGGTCGATAAGGTCAAGGAGTTTGAAGAGAAGGTTTGAGAGGTTAAGGAGTTTGCAGAGGTCACCACGAGTTTGAAAAAGAGGTCAAGGAGTTCAAGGAGTTCACATAGGAGGTTAATGTGGTTGAGGATTTCATAGTGGAGGTTGAGGAGGTCATAGAGGAAGTCAAGGAGGTCATTGAGGAGGTTCAGAATCCCTAAATGAAGCATTGCCTCCGAAATCAGTCAGTAGCCACACTTACTTCACTTAAAATTTATGAGTTTGACAAAATGTTCTATAGAGTTTGCTTGGACGCCATTTTTGTGTGAACTGCGCCTTTAATTCTTCACGAATCCTCATTTTTCAATTGTCATAGATATGAGCACAATCATCAATCATGGTCTTCCCTTCCCATAGGTGTATAATCTAAGACTGCATTCAAAGAAGGCCAATAAGATGATTTTTCAAAACTCCTTACCTTGATTAATAGTTGTTCCTAGTAAAGGGGCTATATATCGAGATTTCTATTAATATTTACAATCAATTACAACCCTTTATTGCCACCTAGGTCTTGCTAACAAGAATGATTCAAATTTATTATATCCCTTACATCAATTTGGGAAAATCATTTAGGATTTTGAAAGGAGGGATATAAATTAGTGATTATGGCCTATCTTGGGTTTATAGGTTTCTAGATTAGGTTTTTAGGGTTAAATTAGTGTTTATTGGGAAAGATTATGTTTCTAATGTTTTAGGATTAGATTAGGTTTCTAGGGTTTCTATGGCTAGATTAAGTTTCTACAGATAGATTAGGAATAGGGAATTTAGAGAGAGTGAAGACAACTATTATTTATTATCAAAATTACACAAGGGGAATGACACTGTATGTGTCCCTCAACAACTATCCTCACACCTGGTTGTTGTTGTTGAGGAGAATGAGAATTAAGGCAAAGTAATCGTTGAGATGTATGGATAATTTCTCTATAGCCTACTATGGTAGAAAAAAGAAAAATGGTATGTTGTATGCACTCCCAAGTAAGATGTTATAGACCAAGATTGTGTACATGATAACCATTAGTTACATATTGATCATTAGAGATACCAAGGTAATTAGAGTTTTTAAACAAAGGAAGTAACCCCTTTCTTTATTTCTAGTTACTTATGCAAACCTTGCATAATGTTGTAATACCCCATTTTTTACCCCATGGCATTAAAATTGTACATGATGTAATTAATGTTATTAAATCATGGCGAGGAGCTCAAGGCCAAGTCTTTGCCATTGATTTGGTGTTTTATGTATCAGAGATCAAGGTTGATGCCGATGGGTATAGTGCTAAATCAAGCACATTATATTTTGAAATATCATGTAAATATACAGTTTAATAAAATACCGCAACTAGCTATTGCCTGCAACGTAAGAGATGGGGGCATGATTTCACAAGGAATAGGGAGGGCGAGTTGTCCAAACCCCTGAGCCATAGGGTGAGACCAGATGTCGATGAGAGAACCCATAAGCCCTCATCTACCCTTTTTTTCCTATATACTCAATCATTCAATTCTTCTAGAGGAGTGGTTGAGGCAGTTAATGCCTTGGGTAGAGGAAGGAATGGCAGTCGGTTTCATGACTGAGCCAGCCTACAGTCTAAACAAACCTATAGCATGGAGTCTAGGGAAGCCACATTCTTGCTTCTAAAGAAAGTAAGCATGTGAATATGTTCCCAGTCTGTCATTTTCGGGAGTCTCACAAAACGTTTTGATGGTTCTTCCAATCCATCTCGATGCATATTATGCATGGTTCACTATCCTGAGTGGGGAGAGGAATTGTTCAGTGTGGTTCAGTGTTGTTCATGGTTCATTGTGGTTCATTGTTTGCAGATGCAGCGCAAGCTAGCAGAGTATTGCTATGCGTTTTGCAGTGTCTCTCTATGTTACAAAGTGTTCTGAAACCCTGGTCTCTTGTGTACAAGTGGAACCTTATTTTCCTCTAAGCTACAGAGTGGTATGGAACCTTGGTGGTCTACGTTACAGAGTTGAACCCTGTGTTGTTGTGTATCCTTGTGTTTTGTTGTGATGTGTACCCCAGTTGGGTCTGAATAATATGCAAGACTTAGGAGTGGAAGAGATGCCGAATGGGATTGATAAACCTAGTGAAGAGAGGAACCTCACCAAAAGATAAGAGTAGCTGGTGAATATTCTTTGTACATCTTAAAGAGAACTTGAAGGGAAGGTATAGCTCGAGGGACTGTGTAGCAGAGAAGGGGATACTTCCTTGTGTTGGGTGTGTAGGTATTATGGATGTCAAGCCAGATAGATCTTATGGAGGTGTCCCTAGCTCTTAAATGAGCCACTAGCTTAGCCATTCTACCTTTCCACTACCTTAGCATCCTGATAAACCCAAACATAGATTGGATTGGATGACAGTATGATAAACACAATGGTATATTGGCTTGGCTGGGAAACCTGATAAACCTAATTATATATGGGCTTGGCTGAGAAACCTGATAAACCCAACTGTAGTTGGCTTGGCTATGTCTTGTTGTGCATTTGGCCATGTGTGACCCTTGGTTGGACAACTTGATAAACCCAACCGTTAGTTGGCTTAACTAAGTAGCCTGATAAACCCAACAGTGAGATGGCTTGGCTGAGTAGCCTGATAAACCCATCTGTTAGTTGGTTTGGCCGGTCCTTAATGTGAATGTTGGCTTGACTGCTTACAGTCTGATAAACCCAATTGTTAGCTGGCTTGGCTGAGTAGCCTAATAAACCCAACAGTGTATTGCCTTGTTTTCCTCATCCTGATAAACCCAATTGTGAATTGGCTTGGTTGGACAGTCTGATAAACCCCAACTATAGGTTGGCTTGACTGTTTTTGATATGGTCTAGCTTTGTGTGAGCCTATTGTTCACTAGTTCCTTGTGGAAATCATGCCTGACTTGGGGGTGGTAGTTGTGTTGAGAGATTGATGAACACAACTGGCCTATGGTTGGGTGGAACGTTGCAACGACATAGCTAGTTACGGGATAGATTCATCTTCAAGATAATTATTCTCTATTGTATTATTTATGCAATGTATTTACTTATGAATATATTGATTATGTTGAATTCTTAGTAATGAATTAAGTATAGTGTATTATTGTTAAATGTCCCTGCATTTTACATTTGCATATGATTTTGGTTTCAATGTATTTTGCTTAAGCCCATGGAGGCTTGAAGCCTGGTTATAAAGTCAGAATGCATCAACTTAAACATTTCCACACCCCAAAATTCGCTTATAGAAGGCAGAAGGAGGGAGGTGAAAAGAGAAGTTGAAAATAAGGAAGAATGTTGGTTTTTTGCACCCCGGGATCTGCCTGCGGAAGGAAGAAGCCGAAAACGGAAAAAGAGCCAAAAATTCTAAGGTAAAATTTGTTTTCCACACCCTGGAGTCTGTTGACAAAGGAAGAAGGCGAGAGGTGGAAATCAAGAAATTAATGGATAAAGTTAAGCGATTATTGATTTTCCTCGATCCGAAGTCTACAGCAAAAGGAGGAAAGCGAAACACGGAAGGTGGAAGGTGGTTCAATGATTCTATCACATTTTATGATTCTCGAAGTTCGTATTGGAAGGAGAAATGTGGTTCAATGATTTTGTCGCATTTTAAGTTTTTGATTCTTGAAGTCCGCAGTGGAAGGCAGAAGGCAGAATGTTGTTCAATGATTTCGTCGTATTTTCAATTTTTTGATTCTCGACGTCCGCAATGGGAAGAGGAAAGCGAAAAGGCAGGAAAACACAGTGGCATTTTGTAGAGTTCCACCTGCCATGAGCCGCATTGAGGAATGTGGGAGGCAGAAGGCAGAAAGTAGAAGGAGAAAAAGTCAGGTTCAATGTAGAAATGACTTTTTTGGTTGCAGAATAGATTTGTAAGTTGTCGAACAACTGTACAGTGGGTTTTTAGCATAAGAATGAATGTAAAAGGATGAACATGACCCATGACTATGTTTAAAGAGAAAGAAATAATAATTTTTAAATTATTATGCATATCATTCAGGTGTATGGGCACCTGGGTATAAGTACAGAAAGGTATCAGAGCGAGCAGTTGAAGTTGCGTTCCTCTCCTCATATGTTCCTGCAGAGGGGCGGGTACACTACAGTGTTCTAATGTAAGAGGGGAGAGTATGTGATAGTGTGGTATCAGAGCTATTGTTTACAACATTGGGCCTAGATGGGCCAAGTGAATAGTTCTCGTAGCTAATGATTACAACATTGGGCCTAGATGGGCCAAGTGAATATCTTTCAAATCTATTGGTTGCAACATCATTGTTACGCATCAAAAAATGTGTTTAAATTCTGGAATTGCTACGTAGCTAACAATATGTTTATTAACACATTTTTGTAGAGTCATAGTGCAGTTTGGAAAAGTTGGTTTTGGCTCGACCATGAGAATCAACAGCATGAATGATGCACATGATCCCTATGAATTCGACGTAGATGCTATGGGGGAAAACATTTGAGTTGGAAATGCTAAAACAGAATCTAATCGAAGGATATATCAAGATACTCCCACATATATTGCAACCACCATGAGAAGCCTAAGGCTGGGATTGCAAAGTTACAGAGAAGACAATGAAAGAATGATTAGAGCTCATGAAAAGCAGAATCAGTTGAATGCAGCCATGCTGCAGAGTTTGAAAAACATCCAAAGGAAGATGAAATTTGGGCATCGGGCAGTAAATCTGGAAGGAAGTAGGAGCAGCACCAGAAGAAGAAAAATGTCTTCTAGTGGATCATCTGACTCTGAAGGATCCACTGGGGGTTCAAGCTCTTCATCTCTCGGGAATAAGAGGAAGATGTGTTACCAGAACAGTTCACGTGATGAATTTAAGAAGGCAAGGTCTCTTACCTTTAATGGTGAGGTAAAATTTGGTCAAGAGGCTGAAGCTTGGCTTCTTGGGATGAAAAATTATTTCCAATTCCAAGACTACGCTGGAAATATGAAGGAAAGGGTAACCATTTCAATATGAATGGAAGAGCATCTATATGGTGGGACACCTCATGCAAGTGAAGAATATCAATGACAGAAAGATCATGTGGAAGTAGTTCAAGAAGTATTTCAAGCAGAAGTACCTCTCTGACAGGTACTATGATGACAATATTAAAGAGTTCCATGAACTGAAATTGGGACAGCTGACCATGGAAGAATATGCAAATAAATTCTTGGAGTTATTGAGGTATGTCAGGTATATCAGGGATGATAAAGTGAAAATTCAGCATTTTCTAAGTGGATTACCTCAGTCATACAAATACAAAATTGATTTTGATGAACCTTGAACTCTAGAAGAGGCTATAAGGAAGGCCAAGTATTGCTATGATCAGAACAAGAGCAAACCCAATTCCCATAAAGCGTGGAAGGACAAAAGGAATGAAAAATTTGACAAAAGGAAGAAAGGTTTCAAACCTTATCACTTATGAAAACAGAAAAGGCATCCATCACAAGCTATGACTAAGCCATCCAGAGTGATGGAAGACAGACCAAGAGATCCAAAGGATCCAAGAGAACCACTCCAATGTTGGGTCTGTGGAGGAAACCACATGCGAGGAATTGTCCGCTTGAGAATGGGTATGTAAGGAAATCTCACAACATCCAAGGAGTTGAAACGGTGGGTCAAGTAGAAGGGACCATCCCTAGAATTTATGCAGTGCTAGAGGACTGCTAAGAAGATCATCAATCAACTGTGGTTAAAGTTGAAGGTAGGATTGTTGAGCAATATTTTTTCTGTTTTTATTGGCCCTAGATCTACTCACAGCTATATTACTCCTAGAATTGTTGGTATTTGTGCTTTTAATAAATTAAAGCATAGAAAATCATGGTTAGTTCAACTAGCCATTAGAACCAAGAGAAAAGTTAGTGAAGTGGTAGAGAAATTCCCATAAGTCATGGATGGGTTAGTCACTTATGCAGACTTGAATGTTCTACCACTTGGTTCCTATGATATTCTCATTGGAATGGACTGGTTAGAAGTGCATAGATGTAAGCTTGACTGCTACAATAAGACATCTAAATGTATGGATGAATAAGGAAACCCAAGGGTTGTAAGAGGCATTCCAAGATTGATTTTTGTTAGGTAGATTTCAGCAATACAACCAAAGAAGTTATGTAGTAAAGGTTGCAGATTGTATGTAGCCCATGTTTTGGAGGCAATGGAGAATGAAACTTATAGGTTGGAGGGATTTCATGTATTGCAAGAATTCAGGGATGCTTTTCTTGATGAAATTCCAGGGCTTCCTCCAAAGAGAGACATTGATTTTACAATTGACCTTGTGCCTGGAGCAGCACTAGTGTCCAAGCCCCCTACAGGATAAGCACACCAGAATTGCTATAGCTAAAAATGCAGCTGCAGGAGTTGTTGGAGAAGAAGTATATCAAGTCGAGTGTGTCCATGTGGGGAGAACCAGTTCTATTTGTGAAAAATAAATATGGGACACTCGAGTTATGTATTTATTTTAGACAGTCAAACAAGGTTATTGTGAAGAATAATGACCCTTTACCTCGAACTGATTGTTCCAGTACACAGGGTACTCCCAAAAGACTGAACACCAAGAGCAGCCACTAACACAAATAGATCATAAATCAATACATCGACATTTTGACGTGGTTCAAATTCTTGAGAGGGAAACAGTCCACGACCCTAGCCAAATAGCTACTTGGAGCAATTTAGTATGAAAAAGAAAGAAAGTTAAGAATGAGCTGCTCGTAATCGATCAACTAGCCAAGGACCCTCCATGCTCTTTAAATAGAGATCGTGGACCAACTAGGTGTTAAGCCATGGATCAAGGGTAGGTATGATCTAATAGAAGTCGAATTGTCGAATCACTCTATGTCTAGAGCATATCATGACCGTCGGATTAGAATATTTACAAATGCATACTAAAGAAACACACTTTACCTAACGGATATATTACACAAGTTGATCTTAACTGACTCCTAAGTGTCTAAATATCCTAACATCCCCCCTTAAGAACAACTTGGGATAGGATTGAAGGATTTACAAAAGTGACACTATTAGGATAAAAAATGAGGCATTAGATGCTATTCCACCTTAATGACACATTCCTGAACTCCTACATAGATCAAAGTTTAGAAAACTTCGCTTCTATAAGAGACTTGGTGAAGATGTCTACAACTCGATCATCTGTAGGGCAATAAAGCATTTCAAGAACACGATCATGAACAAGATTTTTGATGAAGTGCATATGTATCTCAATGTGTTTGTTGCATTGATGTAGAACTAGATCTTTGGCAAGCTTGATGGCACTTTGATTGTCGCACCAAAGTGGAGTAGGCTACTGCTCCTCAAATCCAAACTATGATAGGATCTATCGAAGCCATAAAGCTTCCTGATTGCCATTAACTGTGGCTCAATATTCTGCTTATGCTGAAGAAAGAGCATAAGCTTGTTGTTTCTTACAAGCCCATGTGACAGGTCCAGATCCCAGACTAAAAACATAACCTGCAATATACTTTTGATCATCAGGATCATCGGCCCAATCTAAATCAGTGAAAACAACCAACAAAGGTGTCCCCCTGTACTGTAACGAATCCCAAACTGAATTGTACCTCGAATATATTGAAGTATTCTTTTTGCTGCTTTCTAGTGACTTTCATGAGGTGTTTGCATATAACAGGAAACATGACCAACAACAAAGGAAAGGTCATGATGGGAATGAGTCAAGTATAAGAGAATACCAACAAGCTGACGATACAAGGTGAGAGCTACTTCAGGGGAAGTATAAGTGGCAGAAATTTTGACTCCATACTGCAAGGGAGAAGGGGCTGGTTTACAATCTTCCATGTGAAAGCGACGAAGAAGGTCACAAACATACTTAGATTGGGAAAGAAAGATCCCTTCTTTGGTTTGTAAGACTTGGAGACCAAGAAAATAATGCAAATGTCCAAAGTCTGACATTTCAAAAAATTTCTTAAGACTAGATTTCACATGGGTTAAAAGCTTAGGGTCACTACCAGTAATGATAAGATCATCAACATAAAGAACAAGTATGATGAGATTGTTTCCTACTTTCTTGGTATAGACATTGGGGTCAGAATGGCATCTAGAAAAAGTGTCAAGGAGAAAGCTATCCATTTTGGCATACCAAGCTCTAGGAGCTTGTTTAAGGCCATAAAAGGATTTCCTAAGGCAACAAACAAGGCTAGAGTTATTCTAAACATATCCAGGAGGTTGTTCCATGTAAATTTCCTCCTATAAATCACCAAGTAAGAATGCAGACTTGACATCCATTTGATGGAATTCCCAGTTATGTAAGGTTGCAAGGGAAAGAACAAGGCGGATGGAGTTCATTTTTGCGACAGGGGAAAAGGTTTCATTGTAGTCAATCCCATCAACTTGGGAAAAACATTTGGCAACTAACCTTGCCTTAATTCTTTCAACACCTCCATCTGATGCATATTTAGTTCTATAGACCCATTTACATCTGACAAGTTTTCTTCCTTTTGGAAGAGTTACAAGATCCCAAGTATCATTCATCATTAAGGAATGATATTCTTCATCCATAGCTACATCCCAATCTGGATTTCTTGAAGCTTCTACAAAGTTTCTGGATCATGATTCTTGGAAACTTAAGCCAAAATAAAAGAGGCTCACTGAAACTGAGAATGTGTTCGACGTTGATCTCTAGAATCACCAGCAAGATCACCAGATGCTTCACAAGTTGAACAGACCCGTCGAGGAAGCAATGGTGCTGGTGAAACTGGAGGAATATGAGCAGGCAGAGGTGGATTTTCATCCTCACTATCATCATCAGAAACTGGAGTTGTAATTTTGTCAAGTAAGTTGGAAGGAGAAGAAGGCACAATCGTCAAATCAAGCTCGTAGGCCAAAGATGGCACAATCATCGAGTTAGGCTCGCAGGCCAAGATATTTTCATCAAATTTAACATCTCTTCTAATGATTACATCATTTGAATGTGGTTGAAGAAGTCTATAACCTTTTACATCTTCACAGTATCCAACAAATATGCACTTTTCACTTTTAGGTTGCAATGCTTTTCGTTTTTCATCCAGAATGTGAGCCCATGCTTCACTACCAAACACACGAAAATGACTTACATCTGGTTTAATTTTACTCCATGCTTCTCCTGGTGTTATACCTTGTAAATCTTTAGTGGGGGTGCGATTAACTATGTAATTTGCACAATTTATGGCCTCAACCCAAAATTGAAGACTTAATCCCTTAGATTGGATTATACAATTATCCATTTCTTTTAAAGTGCGGTTCTTCCATTCAGCTACACCATTTTGTTGTGGTGTATATAGAACAGCGTGTTGTTGTTGGATTCCTTGTTCAGTGCAGAAAGTAGTGAACTTTTTGTTAACATATTCTCCTCCATTGTCGGATCTTAACTTAATGATTTAATGACCATATTGTTTTTCAACAAGGACCTTGTAGGCCAAGAACATGGTAAATACTTCGCTCTTAAGTTTTAGGAAATAAACCCCAAGTGTGTCTGGAGTAATCATCAATGAAAGTCAAGAAATATTTGAAAATAGAAAAGGAAGCAAATGGAAGAGGACCACACAAGTCACTATGCACAAGCTCCAAGAGAACCGAGGCGTGCCAAAAGGCACGTTTGTCAAAATTGTCCCGATGATGTTTTCTGAGTACACAACCGGAGCAAACACCATCCTTGCAAGATACCATCAAAAGAACAATCACCGTATTGTCTTTACATAGTTGTTGCAATGAGCGATAATTTAAGTGACCAAATCACTCATGCCAAAGTTTGCTCAAGTTATCACTATGAGAAACAAAATCGAAGGAAAAGGTGATGACCCAAAGTTGTTAAATTTGTACAACCTGGTAATATCATCAACAATTCTGGTAACTAGGACATGTTGAGGATCTTTAAAATCCTTGATTACAACTTGGTGGTGTGTAAACGTTATAGTTTTACCTTCACCAAAATGAGTGATTTAATAGACTGACAACAAATTACAGGAAATTCTTAGAACACATAGTACATCACTAAAATGACCATTTTCTACTAGAACTGTTCCAGATCCTACAACACTTAGAGAACTATCATCACCAACAAATATTTGTTTGGTGTTACATTTATGCATAGTAGAAAAGATGGTTTGATCCTTAGCCATATGATAAGATGCTCCTGAATCAATGAGCCATTCATTTGAAGTAGAAGAAGAAAATGAAATATAAGAGTAACCAGAAGCACAAAGTGCATGTCCATGAGAAGTAGATTCTGAAGACTAATCGAGGGTTGATGTGGTGCTTCTTCATTGCTACTTCCAAGGCTGCCATCTTCTTGAAACACTTAGATTCATCATGATTATCTTTCCCACAATAGTTGCAATGACGCTCAGTCTTCTTTCCTTTTGGCTTTGATCCTTTGTCATTTTTAAAAAAAGGAACTGACTGAGAGGGTTTGGGACCCTTGTTTGGCTTATTATTGCAAAAAATTTATTTCTTCTGAGGCTTGGACTTTTCTTTCTGTTGGGACAATAAGGCTTTCCCAGATGTATCTACATTGTTAATTATTCCAAGATAAATGAGCTTATATTGTTCTCTAATTAAGGAATCACAAAAGGATTCAAGACTAGGCTCTTGATAGCTAGTTGCAGTCAAGGATTCTTTCATGGAGTAAAATGTAGATACAAAAACAGAATATGCAGATCCAAGTTTAGAAAGAATATGATAAATACATTGTTTGTATTCTTTCTTAATCTTGCATTCTTCACATAAGAGTCTAAGAGTTTTGTACTTAGATAAATAATCTTGAATGCATGAAAAATCACTTAGATTCAAAGAAATCAACTCATTCTCAAGTTGATGACCTCAAATTTCATTGTGTTTACCAAACACAGATTCCAACTTTTCCCAAGCTTTATCAGGTTTATCAATTCCAAATATGTGGAATCGCAAATCAGTAGAGATTGAAATTCCAATCAATTCACGAGCTTCATCACATCTATTTTCCTAATTTATTTTATTATCATCATCAGTGGGTTCTGTTTCTTTTCCTGAGGTAATTATGAAAAGTCCCATACTTCGTAGAACATCTTCCATATAAGATTTCCATGAGAAATAGTTAGAACTGGTAAATAGAATATCACAAGGGGCGGTCATACTGTAAAATAATGGTTGAAAAAACAAAAACTAACTATGTGGATGCAAAGATCTTAAAAAATTAGGCTATTTCAAAAAAAAACGGCACGAAAAACTGATTCTGTGTGATGAAGTTATTCTTGATTAAAGAAAATGTTGAAGATGTCCCTAATAGTCACGTGGCAGATATTAAATTAACCAACTAAAAAAAAGAACCCCCTTCTTCCCAAGATGAACCTTTGAGAATCATTTTTATAAGAAAGTTGCTTTAAGTGAATCACTTTTGTAAAATAAGTAATTTCCACTTTTACAATTAATTTTAAGTGGGATGCACTTTTACAATAAAGTAACTTAAAATTAGAAATTGCATGCACTATTAAAAAGTAACTTAATAAGACTTGAACTCAATACCTATTAAGGAATAAATCAACTTTGGACCAAGTGAGCTAAGTTTAAAAGGTACATAAAAGAAGAGAATGAGGAAGGGGGCTTTTTTGTTTTGTTTACTCTTCTCTCTTGGTTTCTGTGCTTCCTTCTTTTTCCTGCAAATCACACCACAAACTGAAAAACAAAAACAAAAAATTCCATGCTTGGGGGGTTAGATCTCGTTAGCATACCCAAAAATTCTATGTTCTCTCTCTGTTTCTGATTCATCATGATTGCACAAGGTGTACAGCAAAGAGCATACGCAACCGCAAAAAACCCTTTCCTTTTTTGTTTCTAATTCGCTGCAATCGCGCAAGGTGCACGGCAAAGAGCATACACAGACAGGGAAGACAACAATCTGAGACTAAAAACAATAAATATCTAAATAATAAAACAGATCAACATATGAGATATTTTTTTTTTAAATAAAACCAATCTGTCACTGTAACATTATACATTCAGATCTGTCGAAATGGGTGTTTCTGGAGTAAATAGAAATGGTTTTCGATGAAGTGAAAACTATTTACAAATGGAAACAATGCTCTGGATGCAATGGAACACCTCCCATGGATAAAAAATTCACAAAAAATCTAGAATCAGAAACCCTTTCAAATTTTCAGCAACACCGGTTCAAGATCTAGATCACAAACGGAAGCGGCTCCTTATAAACGCTCTGATACCATGTTCGAGTACACAAGGTACTCCCAAAAGACCGAACACCAAGAGCATCCACTCACACAAACAAATCATAGATCAACACACTGATATTTTTACGTGGTTAAAACCCTCGAGAGGGAAACAGTCCACGGCCCCAGCCAAATAGCTACTTTGAGCAATTTATAATGCAAAAGAAAGAAAGTTACAAATGAGCTTCTCATAATCGATCAACTAGCCAATGACCCTCCATGCTCTTTAAATAAATATCATGGACCAATCAGGTGTTAAGCCACGGATCAAGGGTAGGTATGATCTAAGAGAATTTGAACCGTCGAATCACTCTATGTCTAGAACATATCATGACCATCGGATTAGAATATTTACAAATGCATACTAAAGAAACACACTTTACCTAACGGATATATTACACAAGTTGATCTTAAATAAATCCTAAGTGTCTAAATATCCTAACATTGATGACCCTTTTTATCAAATGAGAGGAGCAAAGGTATTTTCCAAGATTGACATGAGGTTTGGTTACTATCGGGTAAGAATCAAATATGAAGATATTCATAAGATAGCCTTTAGAACAAGGTATGGACACTATGAGTTTGTAGTGGTACCATTTGGTCTCACAAATGCACCAACTACGTTCATGTGCCTCATCAACAGTGTTTTTAGCAAGTATCTGGACAATTTTGTTCTTGTTTTCCTTGATGACATTCTTATCTACTCTAAGAATGAAGAAGAGCGTGAAGAACATTTGAGAATGACATTGAAATTGCTAAGGGAGCATAAGCTATATGCAAAGTTGAGCAAATGTGACTTTTATAAAGATAAAATTCATTATTTGGATCACATTATCTCCGAGGAGGGCATATATGTGGACCCTGAGAAGATTGAGGCCATCATGAATTGGTCGACCCCAAGATATGTGACAGATGTGAGATCTTTTATGGGACTTGCAAGATACTACAAGAGGTTCATTGAAGGATTCTCCAAGGTTGCATATTCAATCACTTCTTTGCAAAAGAAGGGGATAAAGTTTGAATGGACACCAAGATGTGAATAAAGCTTCCAGCAGTTGAAAAATATTCTTACAAGTGCACCAATTCTAGAAATTGCAGACCCAGAAAAAGGCTTAGTGGTGTGTGCTGACACATGTAATCAAAGACTTGGAGGATTTCTTATGCAAGACAACCACGTGGTATGCTATGAGTAAACAAAGTTGAAGGAGCATGAGAAGGACTATGCTACTCATGATTTAGAACTTGTAGCCATAGTACATGCTCTCAAGATGTGGAGACATTACTTAATGGAAAGAAAATTTGAGCTAAGGACAGACCACTGTGGTCTGAAATACTTGTTTGATAAGCCAACTTTAAATGTTAGGAAAGCTAAATGGCTGGAGTTTTTGTGTGAGTTTGATTTTGAAATCAAACACATAAAAGGAAAATAAAATTAGGTGGTTGATGCACTCAGCAAGAAGGTGCACGAAATGCATGTGTCATCTCTTAACACTTGCCAATCATATTTGAGACAGCAGATTATTAATCATACTGTTGAAGACGAAATGTATGTCCAAATAAAGGACAAGTTGCAATAGCAAAGCCTTGAAAAAAAGTATGAGGGATAGAAATTGGAAGAAGATGAACTTCTTACCTATAAGAATAGAATTTATATTCCAAATGTAGCAAACTTGAGGAGAATTGTTATGGATGAAATCCATCAAGCTCCATATTCTGGTCACCCAGGATATCAAAAAACAATTGTTGCAGCCAGAAAACAGTAGTTTTTGCCATGAATGAAAAAGGAAATTGCTAAGTATATTTCTAATTGCATAAATGTCAACAAGTGAAGGTTGAGCATCAACACCCAGTAGGTTTATTGCAGCCTTTGCCAGTCCCAGAATGGAAATGGGGAGTTATTTCCATGGGTTTTATTACAGGATTGCCAATGTTTGTGAGACAACATGATTCCATCATGGTTTTGGTGGACAAGTTGAGAAAGTAAACACATTTTATACCGATCAAGTCCATCTATAAGGCTGATTCCATTGCAAAAATCTTCATGAAAGATATTTTCAGATTGCATGGTTTTCCTAAGGCAATAATTTCTGACAAGGATACCAAGTTTACTTCCAATTTTTGGAAAATTCTGTTTGCACATTTGGGTACAAAATTTAACTTTAGTATCGCCTACCATCCTCAGACTGGTGGGAAAACGGAGAGGGTGAACCAAGTGCTTGAAGACATGCTTCGCATGTATGTGATGGACAAACCATCCAAGTGGGAGCATTCTTTACACGTGGTATAATTTGCATATAATAATGGACATCAAGCATCATTGGGAATGAGTCCATACGAAGCCTTGTATGGAAGAAGGCTTAGGACACCTGTGACTTGGGATAACCCAGTGAACAGGATTGTGCTTGGTCCATATTTGCTTAAGAAAATGGAGCAAGAGATTGCAAAGAACAGGAAAAACCTGAAAGCAACCTAAGATAGACAAAAAATCTATGCAGATAAGCATAGAGTGCATAGAGAGTTCAGTACTGTTGGGGATCATGTTTACCTTAGAGTGAGGCCAAGGAAGAGTTCCTTGAAGCTTGGAAGTTGTGCAAAGCTGTCACCTAGATATTATGGGCCTTTTGAAGTGCTTGAAATAATAGGGTCAGTTGCATATAGACTTGCATTGCCTGCTAGCACTAGAGCTCATAATGTTTTTCATGTTTCTTTGCTTAAGAAATATATACATGATCCTAACCATGTGATTAATTGGGATGTGATTCAGGTGGAACCTGAGGGAGAGTTCCAAACTGAGCCATTGTGCATCCTCAACAAGAAGTTCACAGTGCTCTGGAATCGAGCCATTGGACAAGTAAAGGTGTAGTGGAAGCACTACGGTCAATATGAGGCTATGTGGGAGCTGGAGGATGCCATGCGATTAGCACATCCATTTTTGTTCAATTTTGTAAAGCACTGAGGACAGTGTTATTGTAAGGAGGAGGGGAATGTATTGCCCCAGTTTTGACCCCATGTTATTAAAACTGTACATGATGTAACTACTGGTATTAAATCATGGTGAGGACCTCAAGGCCAAAGCCCTGCCATTGATTGGTTGTTTTATGTATTGGTGATCAAGGTTGATGTCGATGGGTATAGTGCTACGTCAGGCACATTATATTTTGAAGTATCATGTAAAGATATAATTTAATAAAATACCACAAATAGCTATGCCCTACAACGTAAGAGATGGGGGCATGATTTCACAAGGAATATGGAGGGGGAGTTTTCCAAACCCCTGAGCCATAGGGTGAGACCAGATGTCGATGAGAGAACCCATAAGCTCTCATATACCCTTTTTGTCCTTTGTACTCAATCATTCAATTATTCCAGAAGAGCAGTTGAGGCGCAGAGCAAGGCATGGTAGTCAGTTTCGTGACTGAGCCAGCCTACAGTCTGAAAAAACTTGCAGCCTGGGGAAGCCGTATTCTTGCTTCTGAAGCAAGTAAGCACGTGAATACGTGCCCATCCCATCATTTTAGGGAGTCTCCCAAAAAAATTTGATGGTTCCTCCATTCCATCCCGATCCATATTATGCATGGTTCATTATCCTGAGTGGGGAGAGCAGTTGTTCAGTGTGGTTCAGTGTTGTTCGTGGTTCAGTGTGGTTCATTGTTTGCAGATGCAGCATGAGCTAGCAAAGTATTGCTACATGTTCTGTAGTGTCTCTCTATGTTATAGAGTGGTCTGGAACCCTGGTCTCTTGTGTATAAGTGGAACCATGTTTTCCTCTGAGCTAAAGAGTGGTATGGAACCTTGGTGGTCCGTGTTATAGAGTTGAACCCTATGTTACTATGTATCCTTGTGGTTTTTTGTGATGTGTACCTTGGTTGGGTCTGAATAGTATGCAAGACTTAGGAGTGGAAGAGATGTTGAATGGGATTGATAATCCTAGTAAAGAGAGGAACCTCACCAAAAGATAAGAGTGGCTAGTGAATCTTCTCTACACATCCTAAAGAGCACTAGAAGGGAAGGTATAGCCCGAGGGACTATGTAGCAGAGAAGGGGATACTTCTTTGTGTTAGGTGTGTAGATATTGTGGATGCTAGGTCAAATAGATCTTATGGAGGTGTCCCTAGCTCTTGAATGGGCCACTAGCTTAGCTATTATACCTTTCCACTACCTTAGCAGCCTGATAAACCCAAACGTAGATTGGCTTGGCTAACAGCCTGATAAAACCAATGGTATATTGGCTTGGTTGGGTATCTTGATAAACCCAATTGTATATTGGCTTGGCTGAGCAACTTGGTAAACCCAACTATAGTTGGCTTGACTGTGTCTTGTTGTGCATTTGGCCATGTGTGACCCTTGGCTGGACAGCCTGATAAACCCAACTATTAGCTGGATTGGCTAAGTAGCCTGATAAACCTAGCAATGAGATGGCTTGGCTGAGTAGCATGACAAACCCATCTATTAGTTGGCTTGGTGGTCCTTAATGTGAATGTTGGCTTGACTGCTTGCAGTCTGATAAACCCAACTGTTAGCTAGATTGGCTGAGTAGCCTGATAAACGCAACAGTGTATTGGCTTGTTTTCCTACATCCTGATAAACCCAATTGTGTGTTGGCTTGGATGGACAGTCTGATAAACCTAACTGTAGGTTGGCTTGATTTTGTTTTATATGGTCTGGCTATGTGTGAGCCTGTTGTTCCCTAATTCCTTGTGTAAATCATGCCTAGCTCAAGGGGTGGAAGTTGTGTTTAGATATTGATGAACACAACTGGCCTATGGTTGGGTGGAACGTTGTAGCGACATAGCTAGTTGTGGGACAGCTTCATCTTCAAGATAAGTATTCTATGTTGTATTATTTCTGCAATGTATTTGCTTATGAATATATTGATTATATTGAATGCTTAGTAATGAATTAAGTATAGTTTACTATTGTTAAATGTCCTTGCATTTTACATCTACATATTTTGTTGGTTTCAATGTATTTTTCTTAAGTCCATGGAGGTTGGAAGCCTGGTTACAGATTCAGAATGCATCTCAATTAACCATTTTCGCACCCTAGAATCTACCAACGAAAGGCAGAAGTTGGGAGGCAGAAAGAGAAGTTGAAAACAAGGCAGAATGTTGGTTTTCTGCACCCCAGGATCCGCCTGGGGAAGGAAAAAGGTGGAAATAGAAAAAGAGCAAAAAAATATAAGGTAAAATGTGTTTGCCGCACCCTAGAGTCCACTGAGAAAGGTGGAAGGCAGGAGGAGGAAATCGGGAAATTAAAGGATAAAGGTAATTAATTGTTGATTTTCCGCAATTCGAAGTCCACAGTGGAAGGCAGAAAGCGAAATGTGGTTCAATGATTCCATCGTATTTTAAGTTTCTAATTCTTGAAGTCCGCAATGGAAGGCGGAAGGCAAAATGTGGTTCAATGATTCCATCGAATTTTAAGTTTCTGATTCCCGAAGTCTGCAGTGGAAGGTGGAATGTGGTTCAATAATTCCGTCGTATTTTCAAGTTTTCGATTCCCGAAGTCTGCGGCGGAGGGTAGAAAGCAAAAAGTGGAAAGGCATGAAATCATAATGGCATTTTGCGGAGTTTCACTTGCCACGAGCTGCATTGAGGAATGTGGGAGGTGGAAGGCAGAAGGCAGAAAAGTCAGGTTCAGTGCGGAAATGACTTTTCTGGTTGCTGAATAGATCTGTAAGCTGCGGAATAATTGTACAGTAGTTTTTAAGCCTAAGAATGAATGTAAAAGGATGAACATTTCCCATGACTATGTTTAAAGAGAAAGAAATAATAAGTTTTAAATTATTATGCATACCAGTCAGGTGTATGGGCACCTAGGTACATGTACAAAAAGGTATTAGATTGAGCAGTTGAAGTCGCGTTCCTCTCCTCATATGCTCCTGTAGAGGGCAGAATATGCTACAGTGCGCTAATGTAAGAGGGGGGGGTACGTGACAAATGTGAGAGACTATACAAACAACAAAAGAAATATGTCACTGCGTATTATTTATGTACAACAATTTTCCAACTATTCATTGGTACAAACTAGCATTCACTTGAGGCATGAGAGGAAACTTAACCTTTCACTAAAAAGGGTTTACTGGTATCTCTTTTATATTTATATAAAAGGAAAGAAATAAAAACCAAAATGCACTAACTACAAAATAAAGGTGTTGTACCATATGAGTTATGTGCAATAAATTTCCAACTCATTACTAATACAAACTAGCACTCACTTGAACCATGATGCAATTTAATCTTGCATTGAAAAGGGTTGGATGATCTCACTTGATCATCATATCTAAAGAACGAGATGACCCAAATGCCTCTTCAAAATCATCGATAAAATACAGGAAACACTAGTGACCATAGAGGAATTGATGGGTTAATGACCACATAGATCACCATGCACATGCTACAAGGTGGTGTTCCATAGAAGGAAGCACATTTGCAAAATATTGGATGGTGATTTTTTAGAATTCCCTTTGGATAAACACCATATTAGCAAGAAGTGAGAGGAAGGTTGAGCATCATCATGTGATTTCATAATTCTTGAAGTGAGAAACATTTTAAATGTCTAAATTTCTTGTATTAAGTAGGTTTGTTGTCATGGGAAAGGTAAGGATGGGTCAATGATTTAGGTGAGTGTACACTATGTTACACTAAGGAAGTTTAGTTTAGGATGATTTAGTAGGTGATGTTAAGGTAGTAACTAACCGAGCCTTGTACTTGGTTATGGCAACATCAACTACTAGCTTGGTCTTGTAGATCCATTTTCACTAAAATAGCTTTCTCCCAAGAGGAAAGGAGACAAGATTCCAAGTTTTTTATTCTTGAATTGAATTGATCTCATCATCCATGGTTTCCTTCCATCTTGGATCATGCCAAGCCTCCTTATGGGACTATGGATTTGACCCCATCATCATGAAGCACCTATCTAGGAGAAGTGGATTTGTATGGCAGAGTGCAAGGTTTTCATCCTGATATTAAGATTGTGTTCTTCTTCTATCATCTAGATAGCCAGCACTATTACCAACTGCTTTAATGATCTTTCCTTTGATTGGGAGCACTAGGTGTTGGATATAGATCTTTGTTTAACATTGGACTTGGAGCTAAAGTAGCACACTACATTATGAGGTGGTTATCGTATGTGGTCTTGTTTGCATGAGAAGTGGATATACCTTGGAAGGACTAGCATTGGGAATCATAAGGGAGGGCACTCGACTATGCGAGAGTTGGGACCACTTAACATGCCTTAGGATGATGAGTACTTAAGAAACTTGGGTTGAGGGGGCATTGGTTTTTCTGAGCTATATCATGATTTGTGCTTGGTCATTCTTAGAATTTGTTGTAGAATTTCTTGGTAATTCTCTAATATGAATTATGCATACCCAACAAGGTCCTATCTGAACCTTTTTTTCCATGGTGCAGGTAGAACCAAACAGGTATTTGTCATATCTTTCTTCCTCAAGCAAGGGGATTTCACTAAGACTAGATGAATGTGAGACATCGAGTAGGTCTACAAGAGTTATATCAACTATATGTCAAAAGATCAGAAGAAAATCCATAAACACATGGAATGTTTTCTCGCTGAAGGGGGGTTATGTTCCTATGATGATGAGACAATAGGAGACATCGATGTGCCCTTAAGGTACAAACATCTAGTGAAACAATGGGTACCCAAGTAGCTTCCTCAACTAAACACATATTTTTGTGTGAATAAGAGGATATATTGAATTGCACCATCATCGTTACATGGTTTGGGGTTGTTTTGCATGGATGGCATAAAGGTCGATTACGACAGATGTACAGAATTGATGGAGTATGTTGGACCCTGTTACAGCTACAAATATTGGATGTGCCTAGTCCTATATACACAAAGTATGTGTAGATATGGATTGTTAGCAAATTATTTGTAGTTGAAAGACAAAGATCAAAATAAAGGAGCAACGATGTACATTGACGAGAGGCCAAAAGCCACAGGGAATATTGTGGGGTTTATAAATAGTACACAACCATGGTCTAAAATTAAGCAACCTAAATGCATATTTGAGGGTTGTGAAGAAAACCATGTTTTTGTATATGCCATTAAATCAATAGATGCAGGGGAATATTTGCTTATTAGTTACAATTTGAATCGAGTAGATACAAACATGGTTACTATGGGAGTGGTACATCTAACAATTTACCCAACCTTTTATTGATTAATTTAACCTATTAAGGATTTTTCGTTACTCTATTGTTATAATTTTGTTTAAATTTTCTATATTTACTTCGTAGGGTAGTGATCGGTCCATCTCCCCAGTAGTTGGTCATAGGATTACAACTTCCTCGACTATTTTTTTTGTTGTGTTTTTTCATGACTATATTTGTTTGGTTTATATAATGTTATTTGTATATTTGTTGTAGATTGTTGATCGGGGAAACCACCCGGTTGTTGATCAGACTACAACATCCTTGGGGCAACAAGTATACCTGATTGTAATTGTACAATTTAAATATGTCAAAATGTTTTCTTATTATGTTGTTTCTGTGAGTATTTCATTTAATATTTTCTACAAGCTAAGGCAATAAATGAATCAGTGATGTTTTTTAATTCACGAGTTTGTTAGCAAAATAATGTAGCCTTTACAGTTTTGGAATATTTGTTTTAACTCTTATCATCATTTTTCATGGTACTAATAATGTTTGTAATATGATGTAGTTGTGAGGGACCATACATGAGGTCTTTCCATCCAAATAGAGAATATGGAGAGGATTCCAACTATAAATCTCTAGGTTTAACAAAAGTGCAAGAAAGGGTAAGTTCAAGATGCCACCACTTCTTGTAAACGGGGTGCTAATTTTTTAGCTTTTCTAGTTCTTGTTATTATCTTAATTTCCCATGATTATTCATATTTGGTGTAAGATATACAAAACTTCTACTGCCTAAGTTGTAAGCGTAAGAAGAATCAGTACAACTTGATAAAATGGTAGTCTATTTAAAGTAACACGTTGTCTTATGGACATGAGTATATTCATGTGAACATATATAATATATATTGACATGGTGTGTGGCAGGTCCCATATATAGCTTCATCCTTGGGGGTGTCAAGCTTGGCACAAATGGTCATAGAGACCTGTTTGATTGGGTCACTATACAACTTACAAAACTTAATGATCAACGTGATGTTGTACAACTTTTGAAACTAGCATCCCTTGCTCTACAGGTATGACATATTGTATTGGTTTTCCATATTTTTCTGTAATCGTTGTCTTTGGAATATTCGATTGAAAATGTTATGGATATTAGGACAATACAAACTAGTGCATATCCCTTATGCATCCAAACCATTGAAACTAAACATGCCACTATTCTCCATATTGAAAAGTATCCAAAAGGATATGTGGTATTATTGTAAACATTCAATCACCATCTCATTTACCACCATGTTGAAATTGACACTGCTAAAATATATCAGAAGATAGGCTCTATTTTTTATCTGAGATCTATGAATAACATGTATCGTAGACACAATACTATATGATCATCCCACATCAAATGCATCCTATATATATATTATGCTAGCTAATTCTTATGTTTATAATTATTTAGCCATGCAGGCCTCATCTCAAAATAAAATTTGACTTAGGCATATTAAAAAAAAATCCAAAACTCATCCATTACATCATTCATCCCAACAAAAGTTAATCGTCCTAAATTCCATACACATATTCATAAATTTCAAAGTCTCCCCCCCCCCCCCCCCCCCCCCCCCCC
>LPNX010229502.1:1808189-1850025 GCA_001517045.1 Pseudotsuga menziesii
AAACATAAAATATGTAGAGGTTCAAAGGCACACATGTCATGGAGATCACTTTGTTGTAAAATCTAAACCCATTGAGGCATAAGTGGAAAATATCAAATTTAACTGCAAAGCACATAGGTGTAAATCTCACCAAGGCATAAAGGAGTGGGCTTTAGTGTCTAGTGCAAGGTGAAAATCGAGTATGCACCACCATAATCAATTAACTCTTCTCATTTATCTCAACTCATGTCCATCATCTCTTATTATTAATAACAGCTCATATTCATTAGTTAAAATAGTATTTTTCAACCTCATGCTCAACACATAAATCCATTATGCTTATATGCAACACCACATGGTCGCAATTTGAATCAAGACTATAGAAAATATGGTGACATGGGATCAAGAATGTAGTTAAAAATTAACTTCATGGAAAATATCATAACCGTGTTTGCAGAGAAAGCATGATATTTACCTTCCATTTTTATGGCTTTGATGTATTTACAACAGGCTTGGAAAATGATTCCAAGATGTACATAAGATCTCAATTAGTAATAAAAAATACAACTATGTGTCCCAAATCTCAACAAAACATAGCAGAAAAATCCATATCGTCCTTGATATAACTTGTTCTTAGCAGGTTTGATTTTCTCTATTGCCTGAGTCAAAAGCCATTAATTGAAATTTGTGATCCAACATCTCTTTTGAACGCAAAAAGAAAATCTCAGTATTTCTAATGAATGGTATCATTTTTACCTTTGTTATTCTCTCTTAATTGAACCCAATTTCATTTACAAGAAAGTTTATCAATCCCTGAAGTATCAAAATTAATCATTAAAAAATGTCACTAAAATTTTAGTGCACATTTAATTGTCAAAATCAAACTTTTAAAAAGAACCTCTTCATCTGGAACAATCCACTTGAAGTTCGATTAATTTTTTAAAGGGGTGACAATTGGTTCCTTGAATAAACATCTAGATCTAATATGATATGGCCAATCCTCTAGTATCTGATACTTGTTTTCAAAAACATCTAACATGTTAATTATAATTTAAAGACCCAAAAACATTCCAATTAGGTCAATATGCTTGCCATACATCCAGACCCTTCACTAGATAGATTCCGTGAGTCCGGTTTTGCTCTTGGGGTGTTGTCAGGAACCTTTCTTTGTCAGAAAACAAGTTCAGGACAGTCCTTATGGCCAATAATGTGCTACTCCAATAAGTATAATTCAAGATAAACCATTACTTATAATTGATGTATTACATAAGAATAACCATTACTTTAATTGATGTATTACATAATTATTTTCTTCAAATCTTGTAAATATAAACATAACATAAACCACAAGTATGGGATCTTGGAAATCACTTATTTCCTAATAATTGTAGTGCGAGAGAATGAGGAGAATATGTTGTCCATCCAACCAAATAAAATATACAACCCCACAATGAATTCCCCCCACCCCAAGCCAAGGAGAGGATATGATCACAAATTTGTTGTAGGAAACACATAAACTACCCACATACTAGTACCGGAAATTCAAAAAACAATACCAAAAACAAATATAGTATAGTTGTTACAATGTAAAATAAAGTGAAATCATAATTTTCATTTCTTTCAACTTAACACTCCCAAAGGTCCATGTGTTAAAGTTGAAGCATCCAAGGAAAATAAATATCAGCAGTAGTAATAAATTAATGAACAAGTTAAACTAGCATCCGTAAAGGAGAAAACAATGTGATTTAGACATTCCTTATACTCAGATATATATTATGATTAGACTTTATCTCTTATGAGACAAATCACTAACGAAATAATGGGCATACCTGAAAGAGAGATAGATAGGTAGTTGTAGGGAAGAGTTAGACAAATACATGCCTTAAGGTATTAATCAAAACAGTCTAGAAATGAGGATGAAATTTCAATCCCATTAATGCAATAAATGACAGACTTCTAGGACAGTCATACATCAAGCAAATAGAAGCTCCTTTCAAATGTGCAGAGGCAGCCTTAACCCATACTCTAGTCTCTTAGACTGTGGCACACTTCCATACATAGTAGCAGCCTCAAGGAGGATGAAAATGAGCACAAACACTCTCTAAAGTCTAAACAGGTTCGACATGTTGTAACAGGCTGAACAAGAACCACAACAGCCCTAGTAAAGGTCATGGTAGACACCAATAACACCATACTCATAGAAAATACCTTAAAACAGTCAGCAAACCATATATCAAGTCAAGGCAACCCAAGGAACGGTCATGGTTCAGTCTAGTAGACTCAACAAAGGTCACAACCCAGCTTAACAGCCCAAAAAGGTCACGACTTAGTCTAAACAGCTCACGGAGGTCACAACTCTATCCAAACAACCCACATAGGTCATGGTTATGTCCAAACAACCCACAGAGATATAAAAGGAAAGGCTTTTTAAAGAATGTAGGATTGTCAACAAGAGAGCGTCTTACTACTCTAAGAAGGCTGCTAACTATAATTGTCAGGGGTCTGAGATTGTCATTGTAATTTTGAGTTATTAAACCATTTCAGATTGCTATAGCAGTCTCTTAGGAATATCTGTTATTTCTCTATTTGTTGTAAGAAGTTAATGGTGATTAATTGCAATAGTTAGCAAAGTAGTTGGGTCTTGGTCAATGTTAAAATTATCAGCATGCCTACGATTTGAAAATAACTTTCAAAACACCAAATTTGGTGCCACAAATACATTGTGCTAAACAAAATACCGAATTGTTTCCTAGATTTAAGTCCTTGGATTCAATTCTATATTGATTTTTTTGTATCAGACATTAGTGTATTTCATATCTATCTTTTAACCTTGGGGTTTTACCATGCATCAAACCACACAATATTGATACCACTTTGGAAATCAATTAATCATTGTTTTTTCGATTCATTCTACCTTTCCATCCATTATGGTCACTAGCAGAGATCCTATCACCCACACTACCATAAGGACACAAGTGTATAGACTTCAAAAATAACAACACTAAGGGTTGCTAATATTTTGAAAATAGTACAAGTGCCCCCTCAAGAGAAGTAAATGAACTAGTGCAATCCATGGTTCAGTTGTCACCATAGAGTAAATTTACATCTGAGTTGCATATACCTTGTCTAAATGTCAATCGAAAACCCATTACAAAACATGGTAGTTTAGGGTTTTTCTCCAAAAAACATCAATAATCCTTGATGAACCATTACAAATGGAAGAACCAAGAAAAATAATGAAATGTAGACCTTGGCAATTCATAAGATCACTTGACTTTAATGCTTCAAATGATTTAAAATACTTGTATTATGTATAGCATGATGTAAAGCTCATAAGAAATGAGGAAAATTAAATTATATGCAATGAGTTGAAATATAGAACAAAAAAAATCACTAAAAGGCATAACTTATTGTCATTACATTTAGGGCAGTAGATTAGAAAACATGGTAAAACGTTTAAGAGTCAAACCTCTGCCAATATTTGTTTGGAAAACTACCATATTTTTTTGATTTTGAAATCTTAGAACCTTCAACTCCTTTGTACCCAAAAAATAGATTGAACCAAGAATCTCCAAAGCCTTAGTGGCTTTGGTGTGTCCAATGGAAAGCTACTACAAATGAGTTGGTTCTTCTTTTGCTTATAGTAATGATCTTGTACCATTCCATTGGATGGAAAATATCCAATGGAAAGTTTAATCTAATCCTATCCATCTCGTAAACTAGCAATCATATCCATCCCATAAACTTCCCACGATCTTATCTAATTTATGAAAATAAAGCTATTCCAAAATTTTGAAGTACCTTCAATCCATTCAATGAGGTAATTTTGTAGGGTAGATAGGAATGTGTCTAATGACTAACCATAACCCTCCCTCGAAGACTCCCATTATATGAAACTAAAGACATACCATACATATGGCATAAATATGCAACCAAGTTCTTCGAGACAATCAATTGGAGATTCATTGTATTCAATGCAGATTTGAAGTACCTACTGTAGCACATTTCCTTATATAAAAACACTCATGTTTGAGATGATGGCATGCTTTGTTCATGACCTTGGCCTTAGAACAGAGTGTTTGAATAGTCCTTGTTTCTTTCTGGAACTCTTTCACCTACAAGCCCAGTACATGATGGAAGTGAGTTCCAATTCAAATTCTCAAGGGCATACCTAGAGTGACTACAGTAAGGCAGGTGTAGTCAGTGCATAAAAGCGTTATCGTGTCAGCTCTATTCTTGGAAATACCACAAACAAGCAATGATGTGGGCTCTCTTGGCACAGATAGATTACCAATGTAATTACATTGTTCTTGTGAGCATCATAGCGAGCCTAGAAAAATTCAAAACCTGCAAGAGAGCCCAAAAAGGTATGTCAGTTGGTCAAAAATTTGGTAGCGGAGATGAGATTATTTAAGCTTCTATGAATCAAAATATAAAATTACCTTTCAGAAAGGTGTCTATGAATTTCCAACCATACTTAACTGCCATGGCATGTACGGATACCTGTAAAATGTATGAAGCAAGGATGTCACTTTCATTTTTTCCATGCCAAATGCATAACTGTTGTTTGTTATTATTGTTGTCAAGCCAGTGACCAATACCTTATCATGAACTTTTGTGAGATTCACAAGAGATACAACCACATTCACACACTGATGGGCAGTACTCAAAATATTTTTGACATTCTCTTCATTTACACCTTCGACTTGTGGCATGTTATTATTTCTTGGATCTGCACAGCATAAATAGCACAGGATTTGTAAAGAAGATAAGTTCATCCAAAAGGCAATTATGTATTTCAAATTTTCATCTGTTTCAATCTGTGAAAGTTTAAACCCCAATATGTAACCTAATAAAAGTATACCTCTCGCCACTTTGTTTAAGATAACAAGGATTTCTTCATGCTGCAGACAAATCATATTTCAATTAAACCCAGATGCATCAAACTGAAATTAATGCTATGCAAAAGATAAATCAAAAGTTACTACAAGGAAAATTACTATGAAAAGACTAACATATCTGACCTGTACTCGGTACCAAATAAAGAATGTAGCAAAGGAAACAGTATAAAACCCTGGAATTGAATCTTGTCCACTTCGGTATTTCCCAGCAGGAATCTACAAATACAAGAGAATTTCTAAACTTGTGGATTCTGAACCCGTACAACAATCTAGAGATCAAAATACTCCAAAAAGAACCAAACATAAATTCAAGTTCCAAAATATGTCAGACTCTGATTTCCCATATCCAGGTGCATTTTTCCTGGGGTCACTATATATAGCATGCAAGTGATCTATCCACCCTTGCAATGAGCTCGACAAAAAATAGCAATCCTATCCATCCCGTAAACTTCCCACGATCTTATCTAATTTATGAAAATAAAGTTATTCCAAAATTTTGAAGTACCTTCAATCCATCCAATGAGGTAGATTTGTATGGTAGATAGGAATGTGTCTAATGACTAACCATAACCCTCCCTCAAAGCCTTCCATTATACAAAACTCAAGACATACCATACTTGTAGCATAAATCTGCAAGCAAGTTATTCGAGACAATCGATTAGAGATTCACTATATTCAATGTAGATATGAAGTACCTACTATAACACATCTCCCTGTATACAAACACTCATCTTTTAAACCAAGAATTTGACTGAAGGCATAATTCTCAGTTTAAATGAATGATATGTAGCAATGATAAATTCATTGAAATAAATGGAACACATGGAGCTTCTAGCACCGAAACAAAATACATTCCTGCAAAGCTACTTACTTTTCTTGTCCAAGTTTTACCCTAACCATCAATATCCGAATTGTACTCCAGTAACTTGCGTGTTGATGCACTCAACTTTTTACACAAAATTGGCACAAATCTTACCATCCCACTAACACTTGATCGTCGCTTGCTTTCAACAAATTTTTCAACAGAGGCTTGAGCACAGTTTGCTAATGCTCTGAGTGTCATTATAAGTTCTGATGCCACCAGAAATGAAGTTGTGCTAGCTGTGATACATAGATATATGAAACACAAAAATGACACATTGTGTTGTTAATATGATTTGTGCTAAGAGTTTGCATGATAGACATAAAATATGCATCTGATGCCAGTAAATATGTACATTTCCTTCATTTTTATGCATGCCTGCTAGAAGTCGAACATAGAGAATGCATGATTAATGGTATGCAACTTGAAGTTATTGAACTGTAAGTTGATTACATACCAATATAAAAAATCCCATAAATGAATGCATAAGCACTACAGAAAGAGTACTCCAAAGTTCCAATAGAAGCGTATGGTTGAAGTGAACAAAGATCATTTGTTGCATCAGATGATTGGAATGCCTCAAGCAACTCTTTTAGAATGGGTACATTACTAGGAGTGGACAAGTTATCAAAACTTAACATCTGCTTATTATAGATCTAGATATTCCTATGCAATGGTTTTAAATAAGCACATATACATAGATCTTATTATGCATAGATATTCCTAATTGCTTCAACCAATGCAAGAAACTTACCTTGTTTAAGCAAATTAACTGCACAGTCAACATCCCTTCTGAGGATTTGAAATAGGCATTGCACTTTCTTTAGAAATTCAAATAAGGATATGTTCTTAAGGCCAGAAGGTGCCTTGCATACACTGGATAGAATTACAGGAAATTGCTTGCAAGGACAATCCATGTAGTCCAGTTTATAGCAAAAATCAAGTATAAGGAACAAGCAAACTAACAGGGAAGGATTGAGTGAAGTTAAATTCTCCATCCCTAAATTTAAAAGCATTCAAGTAGAATATGTGACTATGACTGGGTCTCATGTACTAGTTGAGCAGAATTTTGAAGGTAAATTAGATCTTGGAGAAGAAGAATCAAAGTACAATGAAGAACAGCCTCAAGAGGAAGATTTATGTCTATTCATCAATAATGAACAACAATCTATCAATGTAGCAGTAAGCTAAAACAATGTATCATATATCATTGGTGAAGGTATGCCCACTCTTCTACGTCTTTGGATGAATTCAAAGACAATTCTAATGAAGAAATCAATGTCATAAATGGTGATGAAGCTTTGAACTTAAATTAAACTAATATGCAATCTTAGAGTTGGCTTGAGAATGAAAGGCGATATAGTAAGGTTGTTAGTGAATGAGGCAAAAATGTGCACTGAATGTTATAAATAAGTTCTAGCTTTTCATTATTGTACATCTAATTTCAAAGAAGAAGATGTTAATGAAGCAACGGGTGGCCCAACAAGAATATCTATCCTTCTATATTCTGAGCGTGGCCATATTTATGACACTGACAGTGATGATTTTAGCACAATATAAACAAGTAACAAACATGATAAATATGATGGAGTAACCAATGCATTTTCTTGCTTCACTTATCCAATGCATTATGAATCCAAATCTAACATAGATAAGGAGTATGGGATGTACAAATTTCTTTTTGATAGAGGATGTCATCTAAATGGTTTTAAACCAAGTGGTGGGCTATTTTGTAACACTTCAAAGGATTTGGTAAGGTCTACCTTCGATGTTCTAAAAGATCATTATGTTATAAGTTATTTTCCTATTTATGATAAGAATGGGTCCTTTGAAAATAGAGAAATGAAAGATGAGTGGGGAAAACTGACAACTTTCAAGCTTTGTGAGGATAAATGAAATACATGTGAATCAATTTTAATTAACCTGGGTTAATGGTGAGTTTGAATCTCTAGATAATAGAGAATCTTTATTAGTTTTTGAATATTTTGGTATTCTGTTCTCATGGCGCATCTTCAAATCGACATCATGTGGACTATTTTCTCTAAAATATTCAACAAGAGCTTCAAAGGGGGGTGCACGCATGTTCTCTATCAAATCTCTACTGGGAATTTCAATGTTCATTATAGATGGAGTTGTGGATGTAGCTTGATCCTCCTGAGACATAATTTGAGTGAGAATTATACCTCAAAATTAGAACAAGAATGAGTTTTCACACTTATCTTTTCAATCAGTAAAATCAAGCTTGCGAAAAAAAGAGAGGAAAGAAAACCAGATACAAGTCATCACTGACCATATATTCATTACGAAATCAACACCCTGCTTTCTCTTCAATATGTGTCACTTTATTATGATGGTCATTTTGAAGCTTTTTAAGTGTATTCTAATGATATTCTACATGCAAATTTATGTTCATGTTCCACTGAACTTGACCAATACTCAACAAAATTAACCCAATAAAAGTCTTCAAAAGTACTACAAAGAATTTGAAGATAGTGAAACAAACATAGGAGAAGGTAGGCATATGGTCAACGTGAAGGAGAATGCTCTCATTATTCTCTATGTCTACTTCAATTGAAACCTTTGAATGATCAAATCCAGCGTCATGCTTATCGTTTTCTTCCACATCAAAAAAATTAAAACCCAGATCATCACGATTGTATTTACCTTCATAATTCTAGGTTGCAGTCCAAAATTTCTAAACTAAAGAAAAATATTATCCTTGTTGTGGAGATAGAAGGCACCTGAATAGCGACTCTTTTACTATTACATATTTTCCTATATGATCTTCATCAGGTTTGTTGGTTGTCTTCTAGTGCTAGCAATCATTGCTTGTAATTTTGACACTAAAGAAGGGAAATGGTCACTTATGTTAGGAATTAATGGTTGATGCAAAGACACATACTAGAAACTATGTATATTAGACTAATCTCGATGTGCATATATATACCACTGTAGAAGTAGCAATTCTATATGGTAATTTTTTGTTGTTGAAAGTGCAACACTTTCACTTGCATCATTATCGTCATGTTTAGCAAAAGTCCCCCATTTCCTATTTGCATCAGATGTTGCAGCATGCATACTTAATATAGCTTGTTGCATAGACTCCCTGTCCTAGATGGTTTTTTTTATCAAACTATAAAGTATTTTGTTTACTTGTACCATATAATTACATATTACAATGATATTGGTTCTCTATAAGTACAACAGGCCAACGAATACAATTCTTCCTTACATTTCGTTTAGGCAATCTTTCAAACACTTGGCATATATTCTATAGAGTCTTGCACTTTGGCATAAATTGAAGTGAGCGCAGCACCCACAAAACAATCATATTCAAACCCCCCTGGGATGATATCTTCATGAATCTCCATACTTGCTTGCGATCTCATAGGTTGTTGAATGCATTAATAACATATATACCAACCTGTTAGGGTTTATGCATGTGCATTGTGTTTAATATACAACCTCAACACTTTGTTCCATAATCGTTCTTTACATAACCTCTGATCTAGAATCATATCCAAGTGAATATTTCCCATTCAGTTGCTCTAACGTGTAATGTCAATAAACCTAGACATGAACCACTATAACCTCTGCTCCCGAATCATATCCTTGTGAATATTTCCCATTCAGGCACTCTAACCTGTAATGTCAATAAACCTGGACATGAACCACCCACATGTTTTCTATTTCTAATCCCAAGTCGATTTACCTTTCTTTGAAATCAGCTTCAACCCATATAACAGGGATACAAGACCATTTTCTTTCTTTCTTCGAAATCAATCATCGCCTTGCTAATCTAATTGTATCCATAGATTAACCCCAATTGGAGTATGTGCTTCCCTCCTACATAACCTGTGTCTCATCGACCAATTCTGCACCCTTCATGGCTCATAATGGGTGTGCTATTGGGAAGGCAAGAAGTTGTTTCTCTGCTGGAATTGTAGCATCATATGGTTGAAGATGGTCGCCCAGTATGGAACTCCAATTGGTCTCTCCTTGTAGTTTAATCCGTGCATAAATCCTCCTATAGCTCTTATTCCTAGTTTGAATAAACAAGGTAAGTTGCCTATGCATATGCTCTCTGTTCACCCTTCTTTGATTAGTCCCTTCCCTAGCCTCCCCTCGATGGATGCTTTAATCATGAGCTTAATCTACATATGCCTCTATAAACTATGCTTCCTTTGCCCTAGCATCTGGTTAGACTAATAGATAAATTCTCTTTAACCAATATAACAAGGCAAAAAAAAACAACCCATCCATCCAACTAAATTGCAAAGAATGAGATGAATTGTCGAAAAAGCTAAGACCCTGCATTTCTTGATGAGAACATCCTCTCTCATCATTGTCATGTTGCCTCAAATATGTCTATCACCATAATTATTCTTTGTCTTACACAAAGGGTTTCTATGTGGTGATCTTTTGATCGATGGTAATCCCCCTTGCTTGAATTTTTTTTTTAATAATAATTTTTTTGAAGATTTAGGATGAAAACTACGATGCGATTTAGATTTTTCATAATCTAGTGTAGAATTTCAAGATTGAAGATATTGAGATTAATAAACATTAATATTTAAAATCAATTTATAAATATAGAGTATGGTTGTACTAAATATTGGGTTGCAAAAGTATTTACCAAACCTTTGATAAAGTAGTATTGTTGAATTGTATACTATGCTTGGGATGAATGAAGTTGAAGTTAAAGTCAAATGACTATAATATCCATTTCTTACCCATTTAATTATAAATGAGTATGCGAGTGTAATATGTATAATATTAACTTGTGAACCATATTAGGCATATTTTGGTACCATCAAGGTTATGTATGTAATGCCTTATTGGTTCAATAAGGTCTCGAGTTCTAATTAGTTGTAAATGCCTAAAACCCATTGCTATAGGTTGATTCAGGATGACATCTCTAATTATTTTATCTCAATAGGGGTAGGCATGGCTTCATCCCATGCAATTTTATAAGTTTTTATGAATCCACTTTGGTTTTCATCAAAAGCCCTTTTAAAGGTGGTGTTGAAATGAATAGATAAGAAAGTGGATAACTAGATTTCACAACTTTTTAACGTAGATCCTAGATTCCAGTTTTGTCCAAAATAATGGATGCTACCCATATCTATTACTCATCTTGTTGGACTCTATTTATTATGGCATTTCATCAACTAAATAATATTCTCTTTATTAATTGACGTGTTGTTACATGATGGGGCCATCGCATAATGGGTTTTAGTTTTTTAATTGGTCGGTGTATGAATTAGATCATGTTTGATATTGTGTTGTTAACAATACATTATAATGTTTTGTTTATATTTGTGTATTGGTTTNTAATATGAAAATTATATATTATTATAAATTTTTAATACACATTTTAATGATCAAACAAAATGGCTATGGGGATATTTGTCAATGTAACATGATCAGGACTTAGTTCATGTGAATTGAGTCTATACTTTTAAGTGCATAGGTTGACAACAATATTGCACTTAGAGAAGAGGCTTGATGCCAGAGAACACATCCACCAACATCTGGAGTTGTAGGGACCTCACTAGATATATTAAAAGAATAATTGTCGAGTGACACAAGAGGTCTCTGAATCCATTTGCAATGTTAAAATTTAGTAAATTGTACAAATTCATTGTCAAAATTGTAATTCTCCATTGTCTGGGTGACACAACTAAAGATGACTAACATAATGACTAATTCATATTCTTAATCAGTGTTAGCTAGTCATATTTGTATTCCTACGACTAAATTAGTCGTTTATGTTAGTCATTTTTATTTTAGTCACTTGTTATCTAGTCGTATATTTTATCCTGTGACTAAATTAGTCATTAAATTTTGTCGTTTATAGTTGGGTCACTCAAAATTGCTCATATTTAGAGGTAAATCACTTGAAAAAATTGTGGTGACTATATTTTTTAGTCACGTAGTCACTAATTCCTCATTTTGTACTAGTGGTAGTGTCTGTTTGACCATTTCAGCAAGTAAACATTGATCTTATGAATGATATGTGAACCTTTTGTGGAAATTTGGTACATTTGAGAACAAATCCCGAAGTCATTATTGTAGAGCATGAGAATGATGAACATGGTCAAGTGATCAAATCGAGGGGTTTTGCATCAACAGGCCACATCCCATGACTTCCTACACAGTGAATACCTTATGCGAACATCTAATGTTTTTTGTTTCTCCACAAAGCCATCTTCCCCAACAAAAATCCATTTATTTATAAATATCAAATTCACAATTTCACTTCAAATAATCCCAACCATAAACATTATTCTAGATTTAAAATATATATAATATAGTTATTAAATATATTATAATATGTTAATATATATTATTAAACCCTTGGCATATATTATTAAACATTATTAAATATTATAGTATGTTAATATATGCTATTAAACATTTGAGATATATATGTTACGCTTATATGTACTAATATGATAATATGTTTCTTAATATATCAATATATAATATAATAATATTAATAAATTTTAAAATCTCAAATTTAATGGAGGGAATCAAATTCAACGAATAAATCTACGTTACTATGTATTGGTGGTAAAAGCTCGCCATTCAGAAAGAACCGAGATTTGCTTTTGATATGGTAAGGTATTAACCAGCCATTGTTTTATTTTCTTCTATGTTATTTTTTATGCAACAACGACCGATCTGAACTACGAGTAAACTAGAATAAATTTAGCTCTATGTAACAGTTCGTGCCAACCTGCTTTTCATTAGCAGAGTATCTTTTCATTTAAGTTTTTGTTATACTAGATTTGCATTTAATTCTGGATTACTATATTGTTAAAATAATACTTTATTTGGTGAACCTCTACACTTGGGTTCATTACACCATGTTTTTGGTGAAAAGTGAAAAATCCATGGTGGGAACCTCTATTTGTGTTCGGTGGACCCAGTAAGGCATGGGAAAATGAAGTGGCTTGCTTGAAACGCATGTTGAATCCCGTGGAAAGGAGCATGAAAGGCCAATGACATATATGCATCGGTCAATCATGGATAAATCCTGAAGAATAATTTTCTATTCATGCGATGAAAGGTGCATGAGAATCATATTTGGATACATCGTGTGCCATCATCATCCATACATGAACTTAAAAATGTGAAGATCTAGAGTTATTGAACACAATGCTCCCATTCTTTGTCCAAGAGAGAATTATGGATAGTCTCCTACAACCAAAGCTAGTGTCATATCCTTATGCACCTCTAGAGAAGATAACTTGGACTTTGTTCTTCAGAAATCAACACAGTATGGTCTAATTCTATTCAAAATTTGCACAAGAGTCATATGAACTAATTACCTTTTGCCCAATTTTCCAATTTTGTAAATTGTTGATATGTTGCACACAAAACATAGGATTTTGTCGTAGGTGAGGATAATGCATCTTTCCCGATATAGTTTCTTTTATAAACCTTGCAAAAAGTTGATGTTACATAACTTGCCATTCTATATATAGAATTGGGATGCTTCAACTTTCGACTTTCAAGAGAATTTAACTAGGATTCTTACTATATCCATATATGTTTTCATATCTAATTCAAGTAGCATGCCTTCAAATTCCAATACCAGATCAATACCTAAGAGCAGTTCCTAGTCCATAACTGTTTATATCCAGCATCGTGAGCTAACTAGGTTCAACACCCACCACTAGCTCAAAAACATCCCTCTAAGTATCTCACTTGCCTCACCTTTGATGCCTACCGGAGAATAATAATACCATTTAGTTTATAAACATAATATTGGATAATAATTACAACCATGAATTAGCTTAGTTTTCATGAACATTGTTACTCATGGCATTTTGAATTCACACATTTATGAAAATTGTGAGCAGTCGAATGATGTTCAAACCAAAAGTGGAACTTATTCAGATTATGATTTCATGTCTAATCCTACTAATTGTGAATGTGTGCAGAGTGAGAAGACCCAACAGACCTGATTTGTCATGATTCAACTCTTTCAAAGTTTGTAGTAAGTGTTAATTCCCTTGAACAAATTGATCCTCTTTTAACCGTATCTAATCCTAATGATGTTACAAAATATGGGAAACGTTCATTTGATTTGTTTGGAGAATTCAATGTGCATTTTCTTATTATCATGATTGTTTTGCAAGATTCAGTGAGTATCAATTTTATTCTTGATGGTTTATTGTCTCTTCCCAAGCTTGATACACAGTAGCTTGGGGATTGTTGTGGCAGTGTTTGGCTTCATTTCCTAATCAACTTAGAATCAGAATATAAAACACCCAGTTTATCATTGATTTTGTTTTGGTAAACGGAAGTAGTGAACTTGAATGTTTTCCATTTTCTATAGTATGCAATTTTTTGTTATTTTTGGGCATTGTATGGAATATCAAGGCACTTCTTTATCTGATATGACATAAGTAATTGTACTTTACAGGGCATATGGAAGTGGGAAGGAAGACAATCCCCTATGCAATGTTCCTGGATTTGAGAACACTCTCATGATGCTTTAAAGACATGTGTCATTTGTTGATTATCTGGTGAGTGTCTTCCATTGATTGTTTGGTGGAGACTTGGTTGAAAAACTTCTTCAATTTTTTTTGTAATTCATTTTTAATAAATCCAAACATGGTATGTTTGGAGTTTTCTAGAAATGGATGTACAATGTTTATAAATGAAAAACTCTACTTTTCTTTGCTCTTTTTGAGTGTGCATGAACGTATATCAGTTCATGATTTGGAGGGTATTTGAAAGAAAAATGTTCTACCATTTACTTGAATTGGAGTCAATTGACAGGAAATTAGAAACATAAAGTTAACCAAAAGACTTTGTATCCTGAAACACCATTGGGAAACAATCATACTCCTGAAAGAGTCAAAAAATCCTTGCATTCCATGGGTTAAGTCAAAGTCTCTGAATAATTTAAGCGTAAACACTTTCGACCTGAAAAAAGGAAACTTACAAGAGGTTGGATCCCTTTCACTTATAGGTGAAAAATGCTCCATTTCACAATTGTTTTCTGGGACTAGGTATCCTTGTAGAATGCTATGTTGGTTTATTCAAATTATTCTTGCCCTACAATACATAGTATTTATAGTATATTCTTCTTTGTTTTTCATTTTTTTGGTTTTCTATCTTTTCACAAAATCATCTAGGTTTCCTATTCTAGCAGGAAAATTACCTTTTTGTTTCTTTTACAAATAAAAATACACACTAATATTAGACAAAAATTCCTTCAACCCTATGAACTTCCATAGATGTTGAATAGGTGGCTTAAATGATATTTATTGGTGCCATTGTTTATTGCTTCATTGAATAGAGTAAATAGATAAAGGGCTTCAGTAGTCATCAATGTTTTCTAATGCGTTCATTTCCTGGAGGCTATCAAAATCTGGGAGTTCTTCACCATTCTGAACATGCTTAAAACTCGCCCAAACCTTAGTTAAGTCCCTAATATTACCAATCGGTTCATTTAATAAAGTTTATTTTTTCTTACACGTTGAGATATTCTTCTGCATTTTCTTTGGTTTCATCTTTACTTCCACCATTTGCTTCTTGATTATTCTGTATCATTGCTCCTATGAAGCTATCCAATTCTCGACCTATTTGTTGCCTCTTCAAATCATTCAACAAAGATGAAGCTTCCATGATCCATGTTGGAGGAACACACATTTTAACACTACATACTTAAAAGGAGCAAAATTCTAAGAAAGATGAGAGTTTAGAAAACATCGAATGATGTGTAGGAGATTAGCATGCAATATTGGATAAATTAGCGAGTATTTGTGATTTGCCACCCCTCTATGTTACACACAACACCAACTTGTCAGTTCTTGCATTCATATTTAATGTCACATGTGTGAAATATATTTTCTCTTATTTATAGTTTACTACTTGATTCTATGATTGATCATACAGGCTATCCTTTAAACATTTGTTGTAATGGTGCCTAAAGACTGTATTGATTCATGCAGAGGAAAAATGCTAGACAATGAATAAAAATGGAGTAGGGAAGTCTAGTTTTGTATTAGAAGGGCCAACACATGTTTTAGAAGTATTAAAGGTTGTATCCATGCAGTTTAGTAAGAGAACTTAAAATTTAGTTGGCTATGATGTAAAACACTTATACCACATATAAAAGATAAAGAAACACGAGTTAGAATATTTGCTATAAATAGGATTTTAGGCCTTAGACTAGGATATATTTTGGTGAGTGTTTTGTATGGGTGGTCTATGGGAGAGTCAAGACTATGTATATGGTTGAGTTTAGCACCTATATTACTATTGGAGCCATCCTAGGTTGGTGTCCATACGTCTTCAATAATTTTTTTTTTCCTATTTGCTAATATTCATTTCAGATATGAAGTTTATGATCTGCAATTTAGAATCTTAATGTTGTTATGTTTATACTCTTGTCGAATTTACTACTAATCATACTGTTTACTACACTTTTTATAGTTTGTTGATGTTGCCATTATAATTTAACTATATATTAGAACTATAAACTCTTGTCGAATTTACTACTAATCATACTGTTTACTACACTTTGTATAGTTTGTTGATGTTGCCATTATAATTTAACTATATATTAGAACTATTGTTATAGACATATCAACTTATTACTACTGCATTTCTTGTATCCACAATAGTTTGGGTAGGTAATAGTGGTGTCAAAGCCCCAACTTACAACATAATCAATAACAAATTTTAGTTATATATTCTATTTTCAAATTAAGCTTGTAACATTTATTAGCATCACTTTGTAAATCCCATTCATGATGCATATAATTAGGGCTTAATTGACAAAAAATGGAAGCTTCTTAGTACCTTTAATTGTCATAACATGCGATTCTTTTGCTAAGGAGTTTGCCTTTATGTAATTGTTAGTGGTATTTCCTAGTCCCCATTCAATTGTAAAAACAAATGGCATTGCCTTGACTCTCCTCAGATTTTCTCTTGTCTACCCATTAAAAACGGTATATAAAAGTCCCGAAGTTTATCAAAGGAAGACAATCACAAAATTATTTTTACCATTTGTTAATCCACTCCCCGAGTGTCTATATTTGGAGCTAATGTAAATATTCTAGACAATGATTGCTTCATCCTCGATCTTTAATATAGTTAGCTTTAATTGAATAAATATTCAAGACACTTATGTTGAAAGGTTTGTTGTCAAAGATAACTTCATTCCTGGACTTTGGAGTGCCATATTATCCATGCTCCATGCCTAGGGAATAAAGTCCATGGTCAAGTAAAGACTGCCTCCCCTACCAAAAAAACATTAAAATTGCATATGCCAATTTTTAAGAGTACTCTCCCAATGAGTAAGCAATAAATCCATTTTGAATCTTTTTTATAATCATGTTGAGGGATCTCTAGTTTTATAAGAAAAGATGAAAATATTTTCAAGGAATCCATCATTTAACAATAGAGAGGACAACTTGATGCCCATTCTAGACCTCTTTTCTTAAGATTATTTATAGTGAGTGTTTTTCTACTGAGTCAAAGAATTGTTTTTGAAATTGGCATAGAATATGATACTGAGACTTTCTTTGCATCTAAGGCAAATGTGGAATTTAAGAACTTATGATTTTTTTTTTGTGATCTTGAGATAACATTCTATTTAAGAGTGTTAGCTCAATGGAAGAGCACTTGCCTTACAGGCATGAGGTTGATGGTTCGGGTCCTCCATGCCCTATCTACAAAAATCAGTGACTAATTAAATGACGAGATAACATCAATCAATGACTAAATAAATGACCAGTTAACATCAATCCATGACTAAATAAATGACCAGTTAACAACAATCAATGAATAAATAAATGACCTATTAATCACCATCAATGACTAAATAAATGACATGCTAACTGCAATCAATGACTAAATAAATGACCAATTAACAACAATCAATGGCTAAACCAATGTCTGATATACGACCAAACTGACCAATCAGAACAACTAATAAATGATTAATTTTTTTCATTTGTGTATTTAGTCGCATTATAAGTGACTGGAAATAAATGATTATAAGTCACATGACTAAATTTAGACATCTATATGCAAGTTGTAGTAGTGTTTTAGTCATTTATCTCACTTTTTCTACTAGTGACTATAACGGGCACTAGCACATCCCCAAGCAAGAGTATAAGCACAAGCATTTCATTAGTGAAACTTGAACCTTGGTGGGGGGAATATTAATGCCCAACTTTGACCAACAAGACAAGCCATTGTTATTCTTTTGTTATATTTAGCCAAATATTTAAAATTTTCCAATTAAGTGTCAGGGGAATATTAATGCCCCCCTTTGACCAAGACAAGCCATCATTATTATTTTTCTATATCAACCAAATATTAAATTTTTTATAATTAAGTGGATTGTTTCGTATTAGCTTGTATTTCGTAGTTTTTTATTTTTTATTTCAATAATCATGTAATTGTAATACCTATCTTCTTAATTCTCCAACTATGAGTGGCCCTCTTTCAAAATTATTTTGAATAGGGAAGATAAAATTATAGCATTGACTATTTTTTTATGAGCATTGGGGTTTCCTAGTGAAGGGCTAAAAAGGACCGAATTTACCAGGCAACCCATAGCTCATCTGCATATTTTGTGGGACGGTCATTTGTTGCACCTGAAAAATAGACAGTTGCTTGATGACCCTTCAACAAGCCTGGACTGAGATTCCCTGGTGACTTTTTTCCATCATTATTGAGACCGACGCTTTTCCTCACTTGTAACAGAGCGCTGATGGTGCACTGTCTAGTGGGGAAAAGAGCGTCAGCGCCTTTTTCCTATTGACACTAAGCACCAATGGTGCTCTTCCCCTGTGAGCAAGAAGCGTCGATGCTTTTTCACCTTAATCCAAGTGTGTCGATGGACCCAAAACTTGAAAAAAGAAGATTCTAGAAGCTTCCTTGTGAAAGCATCTGTGGAGTTGGTTCCTATTAGCTAGGGAGAGGTGGCATTCGCCTTCCTCCCATGTTAGAATCACCTCCTATCCATTTCCTAAGTGAATCTCATGTAATTTGGCCTATAAATGAAGCCTTCATGGAGTTAGTGAAGGAGGCCAAACAAAGCACCCTTATGTTGTTGGACTGAGATCTGGTTTAGAGGAAATTTTGAGTGATTCTTAGTGTGAAGGATTGTAGATATATTGTGGAAGATAAAGCTAGCAACATCAAGGCTTTATGGTTGTAACTTTACCTTCTTTTATTCATTAATACAAAAGTGTTCCCCTTTCCTGTATTTAATTTGTGCTAATATCAATTAAATGTTGTTAGATTCCTTGATCACTAGCATAGATGGTTAATTTGTCATGATGCTCTCACTTTGTGGTTTTGTCTTTCGATCTCTCTTTTCATTTCTGAAGATTACAAGAACGACTTTGGAACAAGGACAAAAAGAACTTAGATCCAAGGTATGAGATTGATTTTGTGTTGATTAAATTAGATATCTAGGGAAAGGATATGTTGTTATGTTTCTTTTGTTCTATGCTTGTATCATACAGGGTATAGGAACAAGCGATGTCCGCACCGGTTGTAGAATTCCTTGAAACAAAATTAATGACTCCGTTGGGGATAACTTAATCTAGTCAGACCTGGGGCAGATCCGATCAAATCTGGGGTAGATCCGGTCAGATCTGGAGCAGATCCAGTCAGATCTACAACTATTGGTAACTTTATCACTTGTGAATTTTACATTTCTTCGTTAGCTCATTTCAGTGGATAAGGTGAGTGATCCATCTTGTTACTCTATAAATTTCCTCTTTTCGCATTTTCTTTTACTTCTTTCAGTCCAGCTCATCCCAGGTTTTTGGTTTCTTGTGCATATCTTTATTTTTTTCCATCCATATATCCGTTGGCGCACTTAGCCTTATCTAACAGAGCATTGTTGCCTAAAAGGTGCCTCCTACCTCTTGGAAGTCAACGCCTTTTTGTAGTCTACATAGAGCGTCATCAACGCCCTGTTACGGTGGGAATAAAGCGTCGATATCCCTACAACGCTCTGGTGCAGCCTGCTTCCCTACACCGAGGTAGGTTCCTATACTACCTGCAAATTTTGATTTTTTCATGTTTTTGTTTCTCTGAAAATTTCCAATGTGTTTTGCTTGAGTGCTTGATTACTGAGTATGGCGGTTTTGATAGTTTGATTCTCACATGTTGAGCTTAGTTGCAAAACATGTATTTTATCTTTTAGTAAATTAATCATAGTAAAAAGGAATTGTGTGAAATCTCAGTTTTGTATTTTTTTTATTAGTGTGGTCCATTCTTTGAAAGGTTTATGTTGAAAAAGGGAATATGTAGCCTCTCTTAAATCAGTTTGCTTTAAGTTGCTTTAAGTCCTTTATGTTTAGAGTTACAATTGAAAATACAAAAAGAAACTAGTTATCTTGTCTTGCTTATGCATAGGAAAGTTTTATTCTTGGCTTGCATTAGTGATTTAGACAAGTAGATCTTTTTGGTGTAATTGAGTAGATTTAATTTTGATAAATATTAGAGGTTTCATTTTCTTTTCTTAATTCAGAGAATTAGGGTTCTTATTAATGAAAAAGTTTCGTGTTTGAAGGATTCTTTGAAGAAATTGCTTGTTAGGTATTGGAATTGATTTGTTGAAAGTAGCATTGAATTTGTGTGTTTATAAAGGAAAAATAAATGGGAGTCTTCCCTACTCTAGATAGTTCTCATTGAAGAAAAGAAGTTGCATCACATATAGATTAAAACTCACATTTTAAAATACACCTCACAAACTTTGACTAACCATCCAGATAAAATAAACGGTAGCTGTAGGCTAAAATTTATAGTAATTTGAGTGATAGGATAGAGACGTGTTCTAGCGTCTTTAAACATAGGAGCTGTCAATTCATACCTGCACTGCATCCTGGGGTCTGTGTGGTTCCTCCACGTACTGTTGGTATATAGAACGACCTTTCACGTACCCTTGAGGTATATCTAAAGGTACTTCACGTACTCGATTGTATATCGGAGGGCCCCTTTCGAACGGTTGTGCATTACACAACACTAATACGGATTTGAGCTCCCATGTACCTTGTGTATATCGAGAGACCCTACTAGGATTCCCAAACCATCTGAGAAAATCCCTTTGGTCGTCTTGTTGGATAAATACATCGATAACAACACTCGGGGAGCTACTACGCACGTGTCGTACAGGTAATCGGGTGTTCAGGGAATGGATGATCCCAATCCTCCTTGTCACGTTTCACTATTGCACCCTACAGTATATCGCAAGTTGCGACAACTTGAAATTCCTAATGAGAAACTGGCTATCTTCAGCCCATCCTGTCATTTAAGTCTACTTGTAGCCTTAACTTGTGTAGGTTTGTTTGTGTGTGTCTTTTCTTCTTTTTTGACTGAGGATAGAAAATTTTAACCATCACCCTAGCTGAGCAATTTGCGAGGCATTCTCGTATATTGCAGGGTTTACCACCTGAATCTCCTCCTGCCATGGAAAGACATGAAGGTGAAACCATGGAACGACCAGGTCCTGTTGATGCTCGTATAGAAAATACTTCAGCTACTGAGACTAGAGAATATTTCTCTGTTTATGACAATCCTTTGGTCCAACTACCTCCCTCAGTTGACACAACCTTTCACTTTCCAACGGAAGGTTGAGCTGGCTCATCGAAATGGACATTCAATCACCCACCCGATGAAACCATAGAATCAAAATATGGTCCACATGCTCCTTTTTGGAGAACCTCCCTAGGACATCCCATTGCTGAATATAGAACAGCCACAACTGAGCCGGAGCCAACTATGCTTTCCCCTTTAAGGCGACTCCTCCAAAACACTTCATCAAATGAAGAATTTTTTCGAGATTCTATCGAGAATTTGTGCCAAAGCACAGAAAAGTCGAGGAGGAGAAGTATTTCTCCTCTTCCCAACCCTTCAAGAACAACTCCACCTGGGTATCATGCCCTTTAACCACCTTAAGTAGCTCTTCTCCCAGAATCACCGACCCAAAATTTGGTTACTCAGATCCAGCTCACACCCCAACTCCTAGTCAGAATCTAGTTCAACCCCCACCCCCAATCACAATTCCCCATCAATTTCGAATTCTCCGATAGTTTCTACACCTGGGGGGCATTCCCCAACACAAGTTCCATCATCTACCGAAGGGACCATTTCTAGTATGGGGAAAAAATTGCCAACATCACCACCACCAGCTAAAATTCCTCCTCCTAATACCACTATGGTTGTACTTCCTTCTGACCAGGGAGGATCCTCATGGGTCTAACCTGCCATTACTCCACTTTCTTAGGGATATACTTATCCTGGGAATCAACCACCTACGGTTCACCAAGGTTATCAACCAGCATCGTCGATGACAGTCTATCTTGAAATTCCCTACCCTAGAAATGTGTTTGTTCCTTGGGGATAACCGAATTGGTCTAATGTCCCATCTTACGGAGGAGATTTCATAAACATTGTTGGAGAGTATGGTGGTCCACCCGAAGACCCACCACCTGGAGGACCTGTGAGAGGACAGGGAGGACCTGGAGGACCTAGAGGGTCTAGAGGATCTGGAGGACCTGGTGGACCATCTGGAGGACCACCATCTGGAGGCCCACCACCTAGAGGGCCACCATCTGGAGGCCCACCACCTAGAGGGCCACCATCTGGAGGACCCCCACCTAGAGGACCACCACCTACAGTACCACCACTCGGAGAACCACCACCTGGAGGACCCCCACCTTGGGGACCACCACCACCACCTCCTCCTGGAGGCCCTCCACCACCACCACCACCTGGAGGCCCACCTCCCTCGGGTGGCCCATCGTCTGGTGGACCTTCTAGTAACCAATAACCAAATCAACCGACTACGGGGGCATCGTCTATCCCCATTTATCAATCCACCTATGGTCCTACTAGTCCACAAATTCCATACCAGTATTACGAATATCCTCAACCCAATCAGCAATTGCCATTTCTGGCTTCATTAGATTTGTTAGATTTGTCTAGATTGATTAACAATCCTATACATCACGATCCCTCTTGGCCGGCCATTCCGGTCAAATTACCTTCGGATATACCAAAATTCGACGGCAAACCCGATGAAGACCCTAAGAACAATGTGATGACGTTTCATCTATGGTATTCGTCAAATTCTCTGATGGACGGTTCAATCCGTCTACGGTTATTTCAGAGAGCCCTCACTGGCATTGCTGCAAAACGGTATATAGAGCTACCATAACACTCTTTCTGGGATTTTAATGCTTTAGCAATGGCATTTTTAACTCATTTTCAACTACCAATCTGGTATGAGACAGGTACAGACCTTTTAAACTCGCTTCTAGAAACTACCTCAATGCATATCTCTGATCACATCCATGAATGGAGACGAAGACATAGGTTAATCAAGGCTCCTATTCCTGATCAGCTACTTGCTGATTGGTTCACAAAATCTTTACTTCCCCCTATTGCTAGAGATGTTTCCATGGGAGGCATTATTACGGAGGAGAAAGCCATTAGCCATGCTCAATACTTAGACTTGGTCTATTCCCAGTCAAGTACTCTATATATTTTAATTCCTCATGCTCCCTGTCCCACATCACACCCGTCAAGACCTGCAACTGAACCACTTGCAAATGGCATCCTTGGTTCAGTTCAAACTCAAATGGTGGCAAAATCTACTAAGAATCCAACTCAACCCGTCGCACCAGTAAGTCAACCAGTACCACCCCCCAAAACTACACCCCCTCTTGTTGCTTTCGCCGAGGTAAATGCGGTTCAATCCGCTGAATCTTCCGGTGGAAAAAAGAAAGGTAAAAACAAATCGAAAAAAATTCGATAATCAACAGGAACGTAACAGGCCACAAAATCCTAATGTTGATTCCAAAAATAAGGGAAAGGTAAAGTAACCCTGCCTAATCTGTGGAGGTGATCATTTCACCAACGAATGTCCTCGTCGAGATGAAGTTAACAAGTTTTTGAAAAATTCACCCACCCCGACAGTTCTTACGGACCCTTTCCCCACCCAACAGCAGTTGATTGATCATCAATCTTTGCATGGGCCTTCTTCATCCATTGATAAAGTTAAAATGATGTCAAGTGAAATGATTAAACTAAATACAAGAGCACATAGTTATGAACCCCCTCTAGAGAAGAAACCTGATGAGGTTCCATCTGAAAAACCTTCAGCTTCCACCCCCCCCCACCTCTAAGCAATGGTCTTCACATTGATAAACCTATGCCTGATACAATTTTCGTCCCACCCAAGAGTGCACTTCGTAAGTCCGTTATGAATCCCAACGCATGTGCTGCCCAATACTATAACATTGTAGAAGATTTGTCCCAGGAACCATGCGCTATGTCAGCCCTAGAAGTACTCCAAACTTGTCCCACACAGACAAAAAATCTGCTAACAGCACTTGGAGCTTTGGATCCTAAGAATAGTAAAATCATTGCTTTCAAATTGAATGACTTTAAACCTAGGCTCTCACATCAGTTGGCTTTCCAGTTAACCACAAATATTACTGGAAAGAATATCCGTTGTATTGTGTTGGATGAGGGAGCCTCTACTTCAGTCATGTCTCTATCTTGTTGGAGAGCCATTGGTTCTCCTGAGATTAATCGTTCACCTACCACACTCAAGGCCTTTGATGGTCGTGGATTTCAACCGTATGGATTACTGCCCTCTCTCTAGGTATAACTGGGGGGAAATCAGTTTCCATTCATATTGAAGTTGTTTATGCTCCTTTGGTGTACAACCTACTCCTAGGTCGCAACTGTTTTTATGCTATGCAAGTTGTACCATCAACCTTTTTTCGGATTGTCTAGTTCCCATTCCAAGGAAGGATTGTTACGATAGATCAGTTAGATTTCATTACACCTAATGCTATTATGAATAATGCAAACAATGTTCCACTTCTTACTACTCCACAATATCAGAACATCGGAGTAGGCCTTCTTAAAGACTCTTCACTCATGGGAGTCTTCTCGTTGTCAAACCCTCCTTTTGCTTCATAGACCGCATCCATAAATATGATTTCTACCTCTATCATAGATAAAGGAAAATATATTGTTGGGTCAGCATCATTTATTCCTTTTGAGGAAGTATACAATTTCATTCAGACCACCAATGATCCTACCATCAACGACCATTTGTTGGTGGCCTCCGATCCATGTCACCTACCATATTGGTTAGACAACCCCCCCCCATCTCTTGATTATATTTCGAATACATTTCGCTCTGATGAGTCCATCATGGAAGTTATGTTCCTAGAGGAGATGCCTTGGAAATATCATCACCACAGATTTTCTTTCCTTCCCCCTTGCCATGTGGTAGAAGAGCAATTCACATCTCTGGTTTCATCTGATATATTCACGGACCCTCAGTCCCCAACCCTCTTCCGCGGGGTTGAATCTAAGGGTAATTTATGCAATATTACCAAAACCATTCTAGTGGATATATTGGTGAAACCCGATGTTTCAAAAATTATTCTGATAGGCCAGAATTCTTCATCTTTAGAGATTCAGTCATATATGGCCTTATTCAAGGAATTTAGAGATGTCTTTGCTTGGACTTACGAAGAAATGCCAGGGATTGATCCCTCCATTGTTTTCCATGAAATTAAAACATACCCTGGTGCCATGCCAGTTCGCCAAAAATTACGCCAGGTACATCCATGGAAAAGAAGTAGCCATTAAAGAGGAAGTTGAAAAACTTCTTAGGGCTGGTTTCATTTACTCTGTGCCCTTGACTGAACGGGTGTCCAATATAGTTCTTGTGAACAAAAAACAAGTACTATTAGGGTTTGTATCAATTTTAGGGATTTGAATCGAGCTTGTCCAAAAGACAATTTCCCTACCCCCTACATCGATCAAATTATCGATAATTGTGCCGAAAGTGTCATCTTTTCATTCATGGATGGCTTCTCCAGCTATAATCAGATCGAAATTCTCCCTTCAGATCAACATAAGACAGCTTTCATATGCCCATGGGGGACCTTCGCCTATCGAAAACTCTCGTTTGGTTGGAAAAATGTTGGCGTCACATTTCAATGCGACATGTCATATGCTTTTCACGATATCAAACACATTGTGGAGCCCTATTTTAACGACCTGCCTGCTCATTCCAAGCAGCGAGATCTCCACATGGATCATCTGAGAGCGATTTTTCTTAGATATCATCATTTCAACATTCATTTGGACCCACACAAATGTGTTTTCTGTGTCGATACTGTCTGACTGCTTGGTTTCATTGTATCCAAGGATGGTATCCGTATTGACCCTTTAAAGATCGAATCCATCTTGGCACTACCCGCTCCCACTAATGTCACTGAACTCCAAAGTTTGCAAGGGAAGGCAAAAAGTTTACGTCGTTTCATCTACAACTATGCAGAAAAGACACATGGCTTCATGCGGCTATTAAAAAGGGACACTCCTTTTGTTTGGGATGACTTAGTGCAGCATGCATTAACAATCTCAAACATGCTCTTACACATGCACCCGTGTTGCAACCACCTGATTATACAAGGGATTATTCTCTGTATGTGGTTGCATCCTTGTCAACCATTGGTATGATCCTAGTTCAGACTAACGAACACGACCAATAACATGTGATCTACTACGCTATTAAGAGTCTTCTTGACTCTGAAACCGGGTACTGGCATGTGGAGAAACTCACTCTGGCCACAGTCATCGTGGTCCAGAAGTTCCGTCACTACATCCTACTTCGCACAACTACTGTCTATGCAGATGCCAACCCCGCGTATTATGTCTTTACTCGTCAGGTAATTGGGGGCAAATACTCATGTTGGATCGTTATCCTCCAGGAGTTCAAGTTGGAATTTTCTAAAACCACTTTGAAGAAGTCACTTGTTTTTGCTGAGCTCATGTATGACCTTCCTCGTGTTACTGAGGAAAAAGAGTCCATCGATTCATTTATGGATGAACTTTTGTTTCTTATTAGCACGATATTCTCTATCTCCAAACTCAACGATATCATCCCAATACCACTCGCGACAATCGTCGTCGCATCCACCATCAAGCTAAGTATTATCTCATTTTAAATGATACCTTATACCGTCATGGCGTTGATTCCATATTATGATGTTGTCTCACCCATGAAGAATCTAAAATCGTCTTGAATGATTGCCACTCTGGAGCTTGTGTCGATCACCTCTCTGGGTTGGCGACTGCCCAGAAGATCTTGCGCACAGGGTATTTCTGGCCGTCGATATTCAAAGACTGTGTTGAAACTGTCAAGAAATTCCCACCCTACCAAATGTTTACCACTAAGAAGCGCACTCATCCTGCTCCGCTCCATCGTGTCATAGCAGTTGGCCCTTTTGCAAAATGGGGCATAGACTTTGTGCATTGTAGACCTATCTTAGCCAGGGGGCATGGCTACATTATTGTGGCTGTGGAATACTTTACTAAATGGGCTGAGGCTATGGCCACATATGCCGAAGATGGGAAAACAACTACGTTGTTCCTATTTAACCATATTATTGCTAGGTTCGGGATTCCTAGGGCCATTGTGATCGATCATGGGTCACAATTCCATAATAAAATGATGGCAGAACTGAGTATAAAGTTAGGTTTTCGACACGATAACTCTAAGCCTTACTACCCTCAGGCTAATGGACAAGTTGAATAAATTAACAAAGAGTTAAGAACCATGCTTCGGCGGATGGTAGGGCAAGTCAAATCAAATTGGCATTTACAACTATTTTATGCACTTTGGGCCTACAGGACTAGTGTAAAGAGTTCCATTGGTTTCACACCACTTCAACTGGTGTACAGACTATAGGATACTCTCCCAATAGAATGCGAGATTCCTTCTCTAAATCTTGTTGTGGAACTTTTGCCTAATACCACCATAGAAGAAGAACGATTTCTGTATTTGAATGAGCTTGATGAAAGTCATCATGATGCTACTTTAGCTAATGAGGCACATAAACAGTGGATGAAAGCCCAATATGACAGATTTGTTCAGCCTCACTCTTTCAATGAAGGAGATATGGTCTTGACATATGACCAAAAACATGATAAGATGGGGGCAGGTAAATTTGAATCTATGTAGCACAGGCCTTACATTATCAGTCATATTTTGGAAAAAGGTGTGTATGAGTTAGTGGACTACGATGGGATGCCCTTGGGAGAGCCTTGCAATGGGATCTACCTTAAAATATATTATGCCTAGGTCATCTAGCATAGGCTCTTTGTAAATATTGTTTATAGATTGTTGTGTACTTGTTTTGAAAAGTGTGGTTTTTTGTGTGATATAAGATGTGTTTTTTCGCAAACCCTACTTATGTATGTCCTATGTTTAATGGATAGATGAGTACTTTCACTGGTTTCACGGAAAGTGCTAATCGTTACGCATTGAATATTGCATCGGTGGCTTGGGTACTGTATGTTAGGATTATTAATCCTCCCTTGACCATACTGTCTATTTAGATTATTTAGCCTAACTTAGGAACCTTGATTAATTAATTGGGTCCACTAGTACCATTGGGTCCACTTGGCCTAATGGGGCCACATGTACCAGTCACTGGATTGTGGGGAACACTGCTAGAGGTTAACTTCCACTTACTGCATGTGCATGCATCAGTTTGGGCGCCTCCTAGACCAATCCCTACATTTTAGGAGCCACTGGGAGTCCCGACACCAACCTCCATTAGTTAGGCGAAGTTGGGACTAGTTTATCTTATTTACCCTCCAGTTACTTTCAGTTAGTTCGCAATCAGTTAGCTAGCACTAGTTATGCATGGCTGCATGTGGAGTAGGTGCCTTTTCCCACCTACCACACTCAGTTGCACTGAGTTAACTAGTTATTACTGATTGATTGAGTTGGTTGGACATCTGGGAGTTGATCTGTTGGACTCCAATATTGATTGAGACACCATGAGTAAGCTAGTCAGTTAGGTACAGTCACATCCAGTTGGTAGATTCGAATTCCTCCCTAATGGATTCAAATTCTTCCTATTTGTAAACTATTGTAACACTGAATTAATCAGTGTGAATGATACTGTAAATTCCTGAGAAATACTCATATGTTTCCTGTGTGGTTTGTTTTCTTCAGTTTGTATCTTCATACTCCTTTTACTATAAATATTATTCAGAACTAATTGCTTGAAGATCTAAATGGCACAACAATTTTAATATGGTATCAGAGCCTTCTCAAGTAGGTTTCATGTTTGTTTCTCTCCATTGAACATTAGAAGCGGTTGGGTTTCCATATAAGTACCCTATGATGATTTGCTAGCTCTGAATTTATTCAGAGCAGAGGATAGGGTACGGACCCTAAAAATATGTTCATGTTGAGAGGAAAAGCATGATTCTAACAGTTCAAATGTTTTATTGTTTTGTAGTGAAAATCTACAAGTGCTACGTAACTTGTGTGAAGTTTTGTGATCTTTCAACTGGAGCAATTATGATTTCTCAATCTCCTACACCTCAGATCCTTATAACTTCCAATTATCTTGATTGGAAGATTGATATGCAGCTAGCCTTGCGCCAGCATGGCTACCTCGAGATAATACAAGGAAGGGAGGCAGAGCCTCATCAGCCAGTTGAAAAGAACAAGTTTCTAAACCGTTGTGATGAAGCATTCGGGTACTTATGCACTCATATATCCAAAGATATCCTCTTCCACCTAGAAGGCTTGAGGACTCCGAGAGAATCCTGGGAAAATCTTAAGAGCTTGTTTAACAAACAATATGAGCTTCGGGGACACATTCTGGAGAATGAGCTGGTATATTTACATCCCAGTAGTTTCCAGACTATTGAGGAATTCTTTACTAAATTCAAGTCTCTTGTACTTCAATGCAAGCAGTGTGGAATAGAATGAAAGTATGAGCAAAATTTCCTCTCCATATTCAACAAACTAGGCCTTGAGTATTTTGTATTTGTTTCTATATTTCATTCCAAGCGGGATGGCTTCCCCGATTGGAAAATTCCTTCATTAGATTCCTTTTCCGAGTCCTTTAATCAAGGAGCAAGACAAGCTGATTCGAATGGGAGTCATCAAGACCTCCAAAGATCAGGCTCTCCTAGTTACTAACTCTTCCAAAGCACAAGCCAATGGGAAATCAAAGAAGAAGGAGCCAAAAGTAGCTGATTCAAAGCCTAAATAGAGTTGGGAAAATTCCGAAGGAGCCTCCAGCTCTAAGAAAAAGAAGAAGTTCGAAAAGAAGTTATGTCCTTATTGTGAAAAGGGGTACCATCTTGAAGATTATTGTATGAGGAAGCAACTTGATGAAATGTCTGCTCTTCTCAAGCAGCATAACATTGCTCCCCCACAAAGAGCAAATAATTCCGATAATGGACATGAAAGGTGTCGTACTTTGAAAACAGGACTACCTCGGTCTACATCCTATTTGATTGATTCTGGAGCCTCCATATAATGGACATGAACGGTGTCATGCTTTGAAAGTAGGACTACCTCAGTCTACAACCTATTTGATTGATTATGGAGCCTCCAATCACATGGTTGCCTCTAAGGATCTCTTCTCCTCTCTCAACATCAAAGAAGGGCCCACTATTCACATGGGAGATGATTCCCAAATTCCAGCAGTAGGAAGAGGCACCATCAGAGCGAAGCATGATGTATTCAGAGATGACCTATATGTGCCCTACCTTGCAACTAATATGTTGTCCATATCTCAGATGACTCACACCGACTCACCTAAGCAAGTGTTGTTTGGACCTGACTCAATAGAGATCACAAAAATCTCAACTGTGGAGATTGTAGCGAAAGGGATTGTCTATCATGCCTCCAAGGCATATATGTTCTCTCACTTCATGCCATTCTTAGTTCCAGCATCATCACAGCTTCCATTCAAATCTGATGAAGGTATAAACATTCCTTCACTTCCTATTGCAGATTCAGTTTCTATTCATAACATTTCAGATTCAGATTCAGAAGAGGAGGCATCTTAGCATGATCTAGACATTGAGCTTACACCTCAAAGGGATCTAGATCCAAATCCAACATCTACCCAATTTCAGCAGCCTAATTGGGCTCAACAACTCATAGAAGTAGTTGGAGATGATGTTGGGGATCCATATGATAAGAGAAAAATGAGGTCCCAGTATCAGAAGGAGAGTGTTGCACTGTCTCACACGGATCCTCTTCTTCCTAAGAGGTGTTTTATGATGCTTGGTCAAATCCTCAATCCTTTAAGGAAGCTTTCTATGATCCTAAATGGCAGGCAGCCATGGATGAGGAGTTTGATTTGCTACATGACAATAAGACCTGGGAACTTGTCTCCTTACCCCTAGGAAGGAAGCTGGTTCAGTGCAAATGGATCTACAAAACTAAGATAGTTGTTGATGGAACCACAACCAAGTACAAGGCTCGGTTGGTGGCAAAAGGATACTCTCAGGTTCAAGGCTTGGACTACAATGAGACATTCGCTCCAGTAGCTAGAATGGACTCCATCAGGCTAGTCTTAGCTATTGATGCTTCAAAAATATGGGAAGTACATCACATGGATGTGAAGAGTGCCTTCCTCCATGGTGATGTTGAGGAAGAGATATATATGAAACAACTTGAGGGGTTTATTGATGATCCTTCCTTAGTCTGCAGACTGAGGAAATCGTTGTACGGAATCAAACAAGCCCCAAGGGCATGGTACTCCAAGATGGATGCCTTCCTCATCTCTCAGAAGTTCGAAAGGTGCAAATCAGATTGCACTGAGTTACCTACTTTAGATCACCCAAAGTCTAGGTCTGTCATAGTTCAAAACATACATATACGGGGCAAAAACTGAAGCTTCGAAGCTTTCAGTATAAATACATATACAAAAATGAGAAGTCTTTGTGGACTAGTCATCACGGTGGTGCTCATGATAGCACATAACAGCCTGAGCCACTCTACGAAGCAGCCTAGCAAACCGCCCTGAGACTCATGTAGTATGACACTGGTAGTGCTTAGGTAGGTCATCGATGGAGACATCGGGGATCCCTATAGTCATATGTTGTAGGTTCTCCTCAATATCCCCAAGCTCCTCATCTACCTCAGAGCGATGAACCACCATATCTCTAAATACTACGTGCCTCTCAATAGGTGATGCTCCAGTTAGATGAGCGGGTCCAATGTCTGCATAAATCATTTTCACTTGTCTCAGCATTACAATATAAAAATTAAAAAAAATTAAAAACATAATTAATAATTTATTTTTTTACCTCAATCATCTCACTTCTCTCCCTCCGGTAGTGGAAGCTCTAGGTCCTCACGGAAGTATGCTCCCTCGTAGGCGTAATCCTCTATCTAAGTAACCGGTTCCTCAACCAGGGAAAGAATATAGATTTGTAGACGAACTTGGAACCCCCGCTATTGTGACAGGCCATGACATAGACCCATCTGAGCATTATAGGATCCTCAGCATTCAACCTACTCACAACTACCTGAGGTCTCATGTGAGGAACCCTCTGTATGATGAAGGATACTATCACCGCTCCATAGCCAAACTACTTAAGATGTCCCCGTTTGCACTTATTCAACTAGTCTTTTAGGCTGACTAACATACCCTCACACCAGTTGAAGGCTACTATAGGTTCCATACACTCTATGGCATATAGCATATGTGCCCTAGTGGTCAGGTGGGCAAATCTGGTCCCAACAACTTTCCTAATGGTATAGATCAATGTCCTCAAAGGACGGTCCACTATCTGTTTGATAGGGAGATTCCTGACTTGGACATGCATCCCTAACGAACAATACTTATCAATCAGGTCATCTAAGGAAGAGTCGCCACCCTGTGGTCCGGATAGAACCTCTTGTCTCCCTCTACGAGTCAATCCAGTCATAAAGTATATGTCCTTTATATCAATAGTCAGAGTGTGGGTCCCTACCATGAAATGTTGTTGATCGGGATCCCACATATCAATGATATACTCCAAGAGATGTATGTAGGCTTTCATCCTTGGCACCCTGAAGTATTTGAGAAACCCACAGTTTTGAAGGGCTTCCATAGTGGTTGGGTCAATGATAGCCTGGAAATCCTTTATTTCATGCTCGTGTTCCTTCCAAATTACCATGGTATGGATGTTCCTTGCACCTGCAAAACGTTGAAAATATGCATTAAAAAACATATCGGATTTGGGGGAAGTAAAAAATTATTTTTTTGGTTAAAAAGGCAATTTTTTGGGTCTGCCCTAGCCTCGGCGCTTTCCCTCTGTATATACAGAGTTCCCGACGCTATTGCGGGTTGTGGACAGAGCGCCTACGACGCATTTGTCCCAGCACTGCTCTTAGGCGCTTTTATCGATTATGGACAGAGCACCTACAACACCCTTGTCCCAGCGTGACAGAGCGTCGACACTCATCCCGACAAGAGAAATAGCGTCGCTCCGAGCGTGCGCCCCCATTTGGGAAACACCCAAAAAAATTCCAAAATTCAATATAAAAAAATGACAAAAACGCCATCGCGAACATGAAAGGAGAGGTCTTGGCACTTACTTGCTTCGAATGATTAAAAAAACGGCAGACAGTAGCACCTGGAATCAACGAATTAAGATTTTCCCTCCTTGCACCAACTTCACCTCTTACAAATGGTAAAATGCAAATGGCAAAAACTTTTACTATTTGCCTCCTATTTATAGTAATTTTGGCCTTTTTTATTATTTAATTAAAATTACTTTAATATTATGGGTTTTGTCATTTGTTTCCTATAGTTTCATTGTGAAGATGGTTCAAATATGGTTTTCAATATTTCTAAGTCAAATGCATCGGGCTCATGGCTATGTTACAAGTTCTTTTTGTCTTTTTCATACTTAGAGTGAAAATGAAAAAGTGTCGAGCATTTCTTTTACACTTTTTCCATGCTCATTAAAAACCTAGAAAAAAAGTGTGTCGAGTCCACTTTTGCTGCTTTTTTCAGACTCGTAAAAATTGGCTTATGAAAAAGAGAACCCGTTACAGAGTTATATTTAAGCTCTTTTCAGTCTCCTTAAAAGCACAAAAATATTGCCAAGCGAACTTGTTGTGTTCACGCTTGTAAAAGTATCAGAATGGTCGACTAGTTGGTCGTAGATTATCTCTTTTTTCGGACCCATTAGGACTATTTACAAAAAAGGACCTTTTGGAGTCTCCTTGTGTTTTTGTTCAGACTCTCTAAACATGAACGATACTAAGTTCACTTTCATTAGACTCATGAAATAAAATGATGAAGGATCCTTTCTGGGGACGAACCCCTCCTTTCTCAGGTTCGTAAAACATGTGAGAATGGACTCGTCGCTTGATGAGCTATAACGAGTGTTTGTTACCCTCTTTTGAAATCGTAAAAATGAAAAGAGGCACTCATCCTTAGTGACGGGGAAATTAAGGGAAAGGGGAGTATTTTTGCATTTTGTTTTATGGCAGCTCACAGTCCACCTTTGAACATGGAACCTGTCTACATTTACATATCTGAACAGTTGGGTATTCAGCTTGTCTCCGAGTCGATCCACTTTCGTGAGTCACCTGACTCCTTCGAATTAATTTAAAGAATGCATTATCGGATTCCTTCCATTACATTTGGTTTATGTCTTGTTAATTCAGTGCTGCCAAGTCATTTGTCGTGCCACAAATTGTTTAAAGGATGTCTCTTCCAAAATTCAACTCATCAGTAACTATACCTTCTTACAAAGTTGATCACGTCTGATTCAATTTTGTGGTTGTCTCATGACTTCAAAATCAAATTTCGTTCCATGTTTCGTGTCGATGATGGGGGAAACATCATGGCCCTCCTTCGACAAGTCTATTCTTATCGATTTCAACTCATCATACAGGAACTAGACTTAGAAACCTAGTTAAGTACCTTGAATCCTGCATGCCTCAATGGCAGGTATCCTCACTTTCAATAGTAGGTTTTCATCAATGACCTCTGATTGAAATATTCTATCAAGTGTTCGACTTCAAAACATTTATTCACACTTGGGAGAATGTACTGAGATACCTTGGGGATCATTGGCATTAATGGTTATTTCCCTCGCACTTGTTAACATTACACATCAATGGCTAGTAATCAAGTGGTTTCTACCATTTTCGACGTCAATACATCTATTCACATGGTTAGAATCATATCGATTAGGGATTGGAAAGAATATCCTGAGCAGTTAGGCTTCATCAACATAATTGCATATCCTTAGGCTGCGATGGAAGATTATTTGAAGTAATGACATGGATCCACATTGTATGTTTGGTGGCTATGTCCATACTGGGTTCGGATAACATGGATCTGCTTTGTATGTTTTGTAACCATGTTTTGCTCTCTATGTCATTGATCATGGATCTACAGTGTATTCTTGGTAGCCATGACATGGTCATCTTCATGGATCTGTAGTGTATTGGTCTGCAGCCATGATTGAGTCAAACAAGTCAGTTATTGGTCTTATGTCAGTTGTGAACTCATCTCTTACTGCCTCTAATGCTGGATTGATGTCTAGAAAAGTATTCACCTATCACTTCCTTCTAGCCTCATACTTTGGGGGGCATTCTGTTGCACTTGAAAAATCCACAGTTGCCTAATGACCCTTCAGCAAGCCTGGTCTGAGATTCCCTAGTGACTTTTTTCCATCATTATTGAGACCGGTGCTTTTCCTCAGTTGTGAAAGAGTGTCGATAGTGCACTGTCCAGTGGGGCAAAGAGCATCGATGCCTTTTTTTCTATTGACACTAAGCGTCGACGGTGCTCTTCCCCTGTAGACCCAAAAATTGAAAAAATAAGATTCTCGAAGCTTCCTTATGAAATACTCCATGGAGTTGGTTCCTACTAGCTAGGGAGAGGTGGCATTCACCTTCCTCCCTTATTGAGATCACCTCCTATCCATTTCCTAAGTGAATCTCATGTAATTTGGCCTATAAATGAATCCTTCATGGAGTGAGTGAAGGAGGCCAAAGAAAGCACCCTTGTGTTGTTGGACTGAGATCTGGTTTAGAGGCAAGCTTGAGTGAGTCTTAGTGTGAAGAGATTGTTGTGAGTCTGAAGGATTGTAAATCTGTTGTGGAAGATAAAGCTAGCAACATCAAGTCTTTATGGTTGTAACTTTACCTTCTTTTACTCATTAATACAAAGTGTTCCCCTTTCTTGTACTTAATTTGTGCTAATATCAATTAAATGTTGTTAGATTCCTTGATCACTAGCATAGATGGTTAATTTGTCATGATGCTCTCATTTTGTGGTTTTTTCTTTTGATCTCTCTTTGCAGGTACTGAAGATTGCAAGAAGGACTTTGGAACAAGGACAAAAAGAACTTAGATCTGAGGTATGAGGTTGATTTCATGTTGATTAAATTAGCTATCTAGGGAAAGGATGTGCTGCTGTGTTTCTTTTGTTCTGTGCTTGTATCATACAGGGTAGAGGAACAAGCGGTGTCCGCACCAGTTGCATAATTCCTTGAAACGTCGTCTTCTACAATTTGTAAGTTGGTCCTTTGACATTGTAATATCCATGATTAAATCCTGGTAAGGTCTTCTATTGCCTCAAAAGGAATTTCGATAATAATAAAAAAATTCACAAGGAAGTACCATCTTCATAAACTATGATGGAAAAGAAATATAAACTCTCTCTTCAATATTGAAATCATTGCTCTGTAGTCCAAAATAAATATTTGCTCCCTGGGAAAGAAAGACTCCATAATCAAGCTCTTTTTTTATGGAGAAAATGTGCAACTTCGTGTTACGAATTCTTTCAAATGTGACCAATGTTGTTGTCAACAAGTAAAAAATAATGATTTTCTTTAAAGATTCAATTGTTTTTTACCATATTCCACAATTCTCATGAAATAGATTGACTCCAATCAAGTACATCGAAAGTTTTTGTTCTACATGCTTCTTTATTGTTTATTTCAAAAAGCCATATGATTGGAGAAAAGTCATTACCAAGGGGCAACCGTTGACACACTTATTTCGACAAGGGTTCACTCCACATATCTGTTGACACCCATCGACACAAGCTCCCTAAACATCGTCTTGGACAGGTTTTACCCTATCCAGCAACACCTGCGAAGCAGATGCAGTCTCACCCAAGATGTCTGAGGGAGGGTTGTAGGAACCACATTTCCGTAAATGGAAGAGTACTTTTGCATTATATCTTACTCTATCATAGAATTACTCAAATATACAGGGTTCAAGCATATCATTCCTACTTATCATCATTCACAATAGACTCAAACATCACAGTAGCATAATTCAAATTCATTTAACTCAGAATTGCCTTAACGAAGACATCAACATATATTAACCCAATGAACACTGCAAAACTTAGCATCATTCAAATTTAAACATGTAAATTCATAGATTGCACCATCATTAAGTTCGCAAATTATACAGATAAGAACAAAAATTTCACCATCAACATCATCATTATATTAATTCTCCAAACACCTTCGAAAAGACAAGCGTCCCTTGGTCGAATAGCCTCAGACCAAAAAATACATTCATTCATAGATCACCTCACTTACAACGTGACCGAATCACATGATCTATCAAGAAGATGATTCCTTAATGACTCTACTCCTAATTCTACTTATAGGCTTAAGCCGTTACAAATTGGTCCACATAGCTGGCTTCCTAACTAATTTTGACCAAAACTTCTAACTAACTCAACCATAATAATCACATTTGTCGGTTTCTTCTTCTATGCAGTTGACTCTTTCTCTTGTCGATAGCATAAATGCACCTTGTGGATCCTATCCTCTTGACAACACACCCCCAACACAAACTTGTGGCTCGTCCTCGAGCCACGTCAGCTGGAAATTACCGGTGCATCCAACTTTGTATTAAATTCATCGTATACAGTTTATGTAATATCAAATCGATGATGGGTATCTTTGCATCCAACCATAGATACCCACCATGGAAACATGATAGCGCCTGCTACACACAGGCGTTAACCTCCATCGAGTAACCTAAATGCAGCATGTGGATGATGACCAATAGCTTCGATCGTTGCAATCCCAATGCCCATTACGTCGGTTCTCTAGTGATAGTTCTATGGTGATGGGACCCTTGTCATCATGAGCTCTATGTTCATATGTATCAGTTGTGCATTCTGGATACACCATAATGTCATGATCATCATATTGCAGCTTCTGCAACCGCGGAACGATGTTCATCGTTACATGTACTCCCTTCGACATTGCCGACATATTGATGCTATTCTTCTGATTCTTACTGATGCATACCACCGATGCTCTTGGTTTCCATGGTGGTACATACCTCAGGATATCATCTATTGTCGACCCTTTTCGCATTGTTGAGTCCTCCCCTCTCGTCATCTATGGGCCAACTTCTGCCTCTCCTGCCCTTGTTGAATTGTGAGTTGATTTGATCCGCCATTACGGAGAGATTGGGAAATTTGCACCCCTCTTCTTTCTAGGTGGCCACGTTGATACGGTCTAAATTTCTAGCTACTCTTCCACGATTGGTACACTATGTAGCGATGATCCCTGCGTGTTGGTGCTTGAAATCATTTGTGCCATGGCTATTGTTCTATTTCTTGTCTCCTTTACTCTTTGTTGCTCTCCTATACTTTTCTTTGCTCTAATTCGTCTTCTCAATGCACACAATAGTTCGACCCATGCCTCATGGCTGATTCTTATAGCCTTCGCTGCTCCTGCGCAAAGGATTTTTACCATCATTGCTATTAGGATATTTAGACACTTAGGAGTTAGTTAAGATCAACTTGTGTAATATATCTGTTAGGTAAAAGTGTGTTTCTTTAGTATGCATTTGTAAATATTCTAATCCGACGGTTCAAATTCTCTTAGATCACACCTACCATTGATACATGGCTTAACACCCGATTGGTCTATGATCTCTATTTAAAGAGCATAGAGGGTCCTTAGCTAGTTGATCGATTATGAGAAGCTCATGTAACTTTCTTTCTTTTACATAATAAATTGCTCCAAGTAGCTATTTGGCTGGCGCCGTGCACTATTTCCCTCTCGAGGGTTTTAACCACGTGACAAACATCGGTGTGTTGATCTGTGATCTATTTGTGTGAAGTGGTTGCTAAAGGTGTTCGGTATTTTGGGAGTAGCCTATGTACCTGAACATGGTATCAGAGATTTTATGAAGAGTCGCTTTCGGTTTTGATCAAGATCTAGAACCAGTGTTGCCGAAACTTTGAAAGGGTTTCTAGTTCTGGATTTTCTGTGCATTTTTTGCTTATGGGAGTTGTTCCATTGTGTCTGGAGCGTCGTTTCCATTGGGAAATAGTTTTCATTTCACCAAAAATTGTTTTCATTTGTTCCAGAAACACCCATTTCGACAAATTTGAAGGTATAATGTTACAGTGACGGATTTGATTTTTTTTAAATATCTCATATCTTATCAGTTTTTTTATTAGATCTTTTTTGTTTTAGTCTCAGACTGTTGCATTCCCTGACTGCGTATGTTCTTTGTCGTGCACCTTGCGTGATCGCGGCGAATCAGAAACAGTATGCCTTCCCTAACTACGTATGCTCTTTGTCGTGCACCTTGCGCGATCGCGGCAAATCAGAAACAGTAAGGGAAAGTTTTTTTCTTGTCTTCTCAGCTACGTATGCTCTTTGTCGTGCACCTTGTGCGATCCCAGCAAATCAGAAACAGCAAGAAAACTTGAAAACGTAGAATTTCCGGGTAAGTTAACCAAGATCTAACCCCATTATGTGGAAAAAGGCTTTTTTGTTTTTGTTTTTCGTTTTTTTTTTGTGATTTGCAGGAAAAAAGAAAAGCACGGAGAACAAAAAGAAGAGTTAAAAAAAAAACCTTCCTCTTTCCATTCTTTTATGTACCTTTTAAACTTAGCTCACTTTGTCCAAAGTTGATTTATTCCTTAATAGTTCTTGAGTTCAAGTCTTATTAAGCTACTTTTTAGTGCATGCAATTTCTATTTTCAAGTTACTTTATTGTAAAAGTGCATCTCACATAAATAAAATAAAATAAAAAGTGAGTCACTTAAGTCTTTTAATTTATTGTCGCACTATTTAAAAGTAACATTATTGTAAAAGTGAACCTCACTTATTCTACAAAAGTGATTCACTTCAAAGCAACTTCATTGTAAAGTGATTGTCAAAGGTTGATCTTGGGAAGAGGGGGTTTATTTTTTTTTAGTTGGTCAAGTTAATATCTACCACGTCACTACTGGGGACATCTTCAAAATTTTCTTTGATCAAGCATAACTTCATCATCCAGAATCAGTTTTCAGTGCTGTTTTTTTTAAAACCGCATACTTTTTCGAGCTCTTTGCAACCATACAGTTAGTTTTTGTTTTTTAAGCCATTATTTTCTAGTATGGCCACCCCTTGTGATATTATACTTATAAGTTCTAACTATTTTTCATGGAAATCTCGTATGGAGAATGTTCTACGAAGTAGGGGACTTTTCAGGATAACCTCAGGGAAAGAAACAGAACCCACTAATGATGATAAAAAAATTAAATGGGAAAATAGATGTGATGAAGCTCGTGGATTGATTGGGATGTCAATCTCTACTGATTTGTGATTCCACATATCTGGAATTGATGAACTCGATAAAGCTTGGGAAAAGTTGGAATCTATGTTTGGTAAACACAATGAAATTCGAGGTCATCAACTTGAGAATGAGTTGCTTTCCTTGAATCCAAATGAATTTTCATGCATTCAAGACTATTTATCTAAGTATAAAACTCTTAAACTCTTATGTGTAGAATGCAAGATTAAGAAAGAAGACAAACAATGTATTTATCATATTCTTTCAAAACTTGAACCTGCATATTCTGTTTTTGTATCTACATTCTACTCCATGAAAGAATCCTTGACTGCAGCTAGCTATCAAGAGCCTATTCTTGAATCCTTTTATGATTCCTTAATTAGAGAGCAAGATAAGCTCATTCATCTTGGAATAATTAACAATGAAAATACATCTAGGAAAGCCTTATTGTCCCAACAAAAAGAAAAGTCTAAGCCTCCCAAGAAACAAAATTCTCGCAATAATAATCCAAACCACAAGGGTCCCAAACCCTCTTAGTCAGCTCCTTCTTTAAAACATGACAAAGGATCCAAACCAAAAGGAAAGAAGACTGAGCGTCATTGCAATTTTTGTGGGAAAGATAATCATGATGAATCTAAGTGTTTCAAGAAGATGGCAGCCTTGGAAGCAGCAATGAAGAAGCACCACATCAGCCTAGATTTGTCTTCAGAATCTAACTCTCATGGACATGCACTTTGTGCTTCTGGTTACTCTTATACTGCATCTTCTTCTTCTACTTCAAATGAATGACTCATTGATTTTGGAGCATCTTATCATATGGCTAAGGATCAAGCCATCTTTTCTATTATGCATCAATGTAACACCAAACAAATATTTGTTGGTGATGATAGATCTCTAAGTGTCGTAGGATCTAGAACAGTTCCAGTAGAAAATAGTCATTTCAGTTATGTACTATGTGTTCCAAAAATTTCCTGCAATTTGTTATCAGTCTATCAAATTACTCATTCAGGTGAAGATAAAACTGTGACGTTTGCACCTCACCAAGTTGTAATCAAGAATTTTAAAAATCCCCAAAACGTCCTTGCTAGTGGAATTGTTGATGATATTACCAGGTTGTACAAATTTAACAACTTTGGGTCATCACCTTTTCCTTCGGCTTTTGTTGCTCATAGTGATAACTTGAGCAAACTTTGGCATGAGTGATTTGGTCACTTAAATTATTGCTCATTGCAACAACTATGTAAAGACAATATGGTGATTGGTCTTCCGATGGTATCTTGTAAGGATGGTGTTTGTTCCAGTTGTGTACTCAGAAAACATCATCGGGACAGTTTTGACAAATGTGCCTCTTGGCACTCCTCGGATCCTTTGGAGCTTGTTCATAGTGACTTGTGTGGTCCTCTTCCATCTGCACCATTTTCTGGTTTCAAATATTTCTTAACTTTCATTAATGACTACTCTAGACGCACTTGGGTTTACTTCCTAAAACTTAAGAGCAATGTATTTAACATGTTCTTGGCCTACAAGGCCCTTGTTGAAAAACAATCTGGTCATCAAATTATTAAGTTAAGATCTGACAATGCAAGAGAATATGTTAACAACAAGTTCACTACTTTTTGCACTGAACAAGGAATCCAACAACAGCACACTGTTCCATATACACCACAACAAAATGGTGTAGCTGAA